>CM022779.1:5321833-5386833 GCA_012411365.1 Ameiurus melas
TATATGTGTGTGTGTATGTATATATATATATATATATATATATATATATATGTATACGTATATATATATATATATATATATATATATATATATATATATATATATATATATATATATATATATATATATATAAAATATGATGTCAATGGCTAACACACATGCGCAGGTAAGTTTACTTCCTGAACAAGTGCAGACCCGAGTACGAGTTGTGATCACAGTCGTGGGAATCACGGCACAGTTCCAGAGAAACCGAACTCAGACCACCTCCTATAGGTGGTCTCGGGTTCGGTACCTCGGTGTGCTTCCGCATGACAGCTTTCACGTGATCAATTTTTCATGCAAACCGTGCTCTGTTTTGGATTAAACTGCCAGTGTGAAAGCCCCCTTAACCAAGACTGGACCGTCTGTATGAAAGAATTCAAATCTCATTCCAACAGACAGGGGGTCTTTTGGCAGTATAGAGAGAGCTTTGCTTTAAACTAGTGAGACACCTTATCACTTGGTATATTGATTTCAATTACACCTTCTGCTCGAAAAGGCACCACACCCTCTCCATTTTCAATCATGATTACCAGAGCCAGACAAGGACCACAGGGTCCTCTATACTGGTAGGAGATCATACCACCTAGGCACACAAGCTGACATTGCTTAACCAGCCATGATTACAGGAAAGTGTAACAAATAACCCAAACAGTCAACCACATGACAGTCCCTCCAGGATTTCAAAATTAAAGTAATATCAAGCAAGCTCCATAATATTTGGAGAAGTTTGCAATTTGTCTAAATTGGTTTCGGACGCAGCCCATGGCTTCCAGCAGTCAGCTATTAGCACGTAAAGCATGACAAACAATTAACTGAACTGAAAAAAAATGCCAAACAGAAGCAATTGTTCAATAGTGGTCTCAGACTTTTGGACCCCATATGTGTAGAACGAGTAACTTTGTGTAGATCTGAAGTCAGGCAAATGTGCATCATGACAGAATCAGCAGACTGCCTCAAGGCCTCCTAGCAAACAAGGCAGTATGTCTTTAAACAAAGAAAAGGTAGGTGTTTCTTGCAGTAGTATTTTTCTCCAACCACAAAACAGCATGTTGCATGATCAATAAGTACAGAGAACCTCGAGATCTTCTAACAGACTGCTGAGTGGGAACCATCGATATGGAGGTGTTCTAGACAAGCTCTTACAGGCAACTGCTGTAAGATTCCACAGGAAGCATGAATTCCCTTAAACTTTAATATGAAAAAAAAGCTTAAATTATTTAATATTGCTACATTACCTATCACAATTCAGTGAGTGTAAAGTCTGGAATATCAGCATTACATCAGCATCCACCAGTCCAGTGTACTCTGCATGAAATGATGCTTAAAAAGTCAGTATACATATAGCTCACAGAACCAAAGCAAAGTCTGGCTTCACTCGAGCCCTATGGATTATTATTGTTATTATTATTGTTGTTATTATTATTGTTGTTATTATTATTATTATTATTATTATTATTATTATTATTAATAATAATATTAGTAGTAGTAGTAGTATTATTAATAATAATAATATTAGTAGTAGTAGTAGTAGTAGTAGTAGTAGTATAATTATTATCATCATCATCATTATTATTATGGAAATTTGTATAGTCCTTAATCGAATTAGACTCATCTTTTATTTAATATTATGTTAAAGTTGGGATAATTAAAAGATTATAATTATATTACTGTGCATTTGTTTGTCTGATTGTTTGCTGACTAACTAACTTCTTTTAGGACATGACACACACACACACAACTAATGTTATCAACAAATAGCATTATGTAATTAGACTTTTATTGTCTAAGTCACTTATTTAGGAAAGATTCAAATTAAAACTGGAGGACAGACCAAGACCCAATGTTTAGTTTACATGGAGCTCTAAAAAATAACCAAAATGAATTTGATGCTGGTTCATGCTGGTTAGAGCTGGTGTGGTCGACCAGCAGAAGGTCAGGCCTTGCTCAGAGGCAGTCAGGCCTTGCTTCGATTTCCCTAACTGTTAAACTGAGTTTTTATTTATATATATATATATATATATATATATATATATATATATATATATATATATATATATATATATATAGAGATAGATAGATAGATAGAGAGAGAGAGAGAGAGAGAGAGATGTATATGCACAAAAATATACATATATATATATATATATATATATATATATATATATATATATAAACGGAGATTATCAGATAAAGGCAAGGACGACTCACAGGAAACTCAACAACATCCTTAGTATCCTGGTTTCTCGTTGCCTTAGTGTATAAAACAGAGCAAACTCATTTGGTACCGAGAAACTTTGACTGAACAACTATCAGTCGAACCCTTATTTTATCATCAAACTGATTCCGTCATCAAGCAAGTCCTTGGACAGGATGACTCAGGATGATGATCTAGGATGATTATAGTCAGTGCACTGGAGACTTCTTAAAGTGCCAATATATTCAAGGCTGAGTTATTAACCAATACTAGTGGAGCACCTGGGGTGCAGTGGATGAATTGCCCCTATTAAAAAGAGTAACTTGTTGCTGGAAAAGACAAATAGAATTTTTATAATATACTACAGTATAAAATATTCTATTGCTAAAAAGCACATATATCTACCCAGGAGCACTTGCGACCTACACAGCTATTCAGATTTCAAATATCTGGTCACTGTGAGTTCTAAATTATTTATAGATGATTTGAAATGTTAAATAAATACTGAAATCTGAAAAGTCTGTTTGGATTTGTATAGTGATCCAAATGACACAATAATGGTGCACTTAGGTCTACCAATTTGCACTTTTGTACTTTTTTTTTAGAACTTACAAACTTGGCAATTATTTGTTGTCCATTGAGACTATGAATGATGGACTATGGATAATGCCCATGCCATGAACATAGGGCTTGTCCATATCAACTATGACACAGTACATAGACTTTGCTTCTAATTTTTGGAATCAGTGACACTATGCCATATATACAGTCATCTCATATATGATTTCTCACTTTATGTGTATGGAAGATTCTGCAGCAGTGAAAAAACATGATGCGAAATACATAAACTATTGCTTTTCATTAGTGGCATGCAGAAAACGTAACACACTGAAAAGCAAAACCTTCCCTGCATTGCTCATTGAAAGACCATAAATAATGCTAAATTCATATCTGAAGTAAATATAATTCCCCACTGCATTACATTTCACTTTCATCAGCATGTTGCAGTCATTCCACAATGAAATGCAATCACTGTCCAATCACAACCCTAAACTTTACATGCAAGGTTGCATGTAAATGGAGAAGGGGGGAGAAGGGCCTGAAAGGAACTGAGTTATGCTGTATTCGAATAAAACTCATAAATGAACCTTTGACTAGGAATAAACTAATAAAACTTCTCTCAACTCTATATTTCTACTAATCAACTTGCGACGACCTTCCGAGTTCAGCGTGTGATGTCAAATCAACATGGTTGCTCACAGCAGTGAACAAAGTACCTTTAAATAGCATTTTAATAGCATTCTACCTTCTACCATCATTTACACATTTGAATGACCATGTAATACGACGCAATGTGATAACATGAAATAAAAAATGGGCATTGTTTCCTCAGGTCATTTGCTGCTTTTATCAAGCAACTGTTTGATGCCAAACACAACAGTGCTTCACCTTCATGCTCACGCTGAGAGTAGGCTTATGGCAGGAATTCGGCCAATAGTTGCTGCAAGCCTTTTATAATCGACCAATTGGTGTGGGAATTACAGAGAGGGGTTAAAGCAATGCAAATATGAGCACACATGATGCAGTATTAGACCATAAGCACATCATAATGAAACTAAAGCCGAATCCCGTACATTTTCTCAAATTTAGAAATCCTGGCTGGATGCTTTTTTAAGGACCAAAAAGAGGACATGTCCAGGAAAAAGAGGACGTATGGCCACCCTATTTGAAAAGGTAAATATATATCACTCATCACAGTTAGCTGACTAGTTTGTTGCTAACAAAAGCCAAACTATAAGGTATCCATGGCTTTTTCCTACTTTGTAGCGAGAATACATGAAGTTCTGACTTCCTATTTCCAAGGTATGTCAACCACAGCATTATTTTCCAGAAGGCATTACCATCCATACAAACAAACACAATTTCTAGATGGTCTTTATTCATTGAACCATTAATCATTAAGATTTTCTTCAGAATTCTTACTAATACATGATATGACTAAAATACTTACAGCAGGACCAAGGAGTTATGTTATCAGATTTTTTAGACTTCCTTTCAGCTTTATAAAGCTATACTGAATAGGACAATCTATAATGCTCTTTATAACTAAACTACGAAGCATGTTTCTTTTAATGGTTAGCAATGCCTCCTGGAAATTGATGCTTTCAGACCCTTCTTTTCTTGTCTTTTACTTTTTGTCACTGCTATGATCACTTTCTGTCCTAAACAGATTGTCACATTGAAATGCAATGCAGCAGCATGGATTGATTGTGGACCACTTTCACTCCAGACACAGCATTTAATTCTTAAAAAGCAATCCCCTGCTAATAGTTTTTCACTTTATCAGTCTCTGGAACCGAATTGGAGGAACGAACACCATTTTTCCAAAAGATATTTCCTCACTTGGTGTTTTGATGATGGTGACCGAGAGCAGTAACACATCCGTCATCATCATTTTCATACTTAAATCATTCACGAGGGGAATCTGGAGCCTATCCCAAGGAGCATCGGGCACAAAGTGGGGTACACCCTGGACAGGGTGCCAGTCCAATGCAGAGCGTGATCAGTTAGTATAACAAAAACATTTTTTTAACCCTACCACTTTGCCTTGGAAGCCCTGGAAAAAACGTTATTTGGAACAACAATCATTTTTTTTTCATTCCCAAATATTTATTGCAGAAATGAACGCAAAATCAAGCAAACAATGCTTAGTAGTCTTTACAGCACCATGGTGCTCCGTTTGATCCTGAGCTTGGGCTAGTGTCTGTGTCTGAGTTTTGCATGTTCTCCCCATGTCTGTGTGGGTTTTCCCTAGATTCTCCGATCTCCTCAAAACATGGCACTAGGTGCACTGGCTATGGTAAATTGCCTCTAAGTGTAAATGAGTATGAATATGTGTGTGCATCCCACCATTAATTCATATTAAAGTAATATTAAATGAATGTTCAGAGAAATTCCCTTAACAGGCCTATTTGAAAAGATATCAATATTAATGTTAATCGAAAAAATGTTGTAAGCAGATATCATGATATACTGAAAGCAATGGATGTATGGTATATATTGAGTTATATGGTGATGATACTGTGAATATATCATACTAATATAATCTCACTGTACTCATTTAAATGCCTTTCAGCACACAATAGTCCAGTGCAGTCTTTTCATTTCCTGTATGATGTGCCTTTAACACTCTTTCTAACAGTGAAAGAGCAAATATCATCTCAGTCTTAAAGCCAGCACTTTCACAGTGACCTTTGTGTCAGAATTAATTGATGAAAATGGACCTGTAAGAATGGTTTCCTGGCCTCAGTATAATGGTTACTGGAGCACCTTTTAGCCACTGTGGAAGACATTGTTATAAGACATATCTCACATTTTTCCTTAAAAAGCTTAATATTTGTTCATAGGAACATATCAAGACCCAGTGCTGTTGCGTTTTCCAATTTTCCACCAATTCCCTCTATGCCCTCACCACTCCCCATCCTGTGCCCGATGACCTTCTCCCAGTTACAAGTTTCCACTTTGCTTTAATATATAACCACGATATAACCATGATGGTGTTACTGTTGTTTGTTTCTGTTTTCTCTTTCCACCTCTCTCTCTCTCTCTCTCTCTCTCTCTCTCTCTCTCTCCATTCAGTACTTTTATTAGGCCTGTTTTCAGTATACAGTGGGGGAAATAAGTATTGGATGCATTAAAATTATTTTTTCGGTAAATATATTTCCAATGAGGTTATTCACATGAAATTTTCACCAGACATCAGTATTAACTCAAGAAATCTGGACACAGGGAAAAAGTATTGAACACGCTAACTGAAATGTATCTAATACTTAGTGGAGAATGAAATGCATTGAATACATTTCAGTTAGCGTGTTCAATACTTTTTTCCTGTATCATTCCACTTTATTACACATAACTTTATTTATGGACTTGAATGTTGTGAATTCTTTATTTCCAGATTTATTGAGTTAATACTGATGTGTGGTGAAAATTTCATGTGAATAACCTCATTGGAAATATATTTACTGAAAATAAAATAATTATTTCCCCCACTGATGCCCCCCCACCCCGTGGTTAAAATTAATGTACAAAAACAGGTCTTCTGTTCTGTTTTAATAGTTTATTACACACTGATCCTGCTGTTCTAGATTAAAACCTATTGTGTGACAGAAGAACAATGTAAAAGTAGAAGTAAATTGGTTTTTCAATAGATGAAAGCTAATCACTTCTATTTATGAAAGAGCATGTAGCATGTTGCTTTATTTCTATACAAACACATATAAAAAGATGTTTCATATTGCAGGTGATCTTAAGGACCTGCAAGTAATGTTCTGTAATATGAATGATGAAAAATGTATTCATATAAGCAGAGATGGATAAAATAACAGGCCTCCGTACAATACAGTTGGTGGTCAAAAGTGAACAGTAAATTGTGCATACTGACAAAAACATACATACATATACTATATATACATACATACTAATATATATATATATACACACACGCACACACACACACACACATAAAATAGTTATAATGGTGGGCTGTATAACAATTGTACTAACTATAAAAATATACTGGCTCTTTTTTTAACCTCATTTACATAAATTCATAATTTATTTATTTTATTTATTCACGTTAATGCGTGGTGGATCATGACATCGCCTAACCACGTTTACCTGAGGAAGGAAGAGGTGCATAAACTATACCATTATTAATTCTCTTGTGGAATATGGAATATATGCAGGAAAGAAGAATAATCCAGGGATGAAGATGAACACACAATGGACATGCTTAATTTTTTGCAGTTTGGTGGAAATTCTTTCAACACAGCCATCGGACTCTCAGGGTAAACATATTTATTTAGTATACAAATATTGAACTGCACAGAGACAGGGTGTGTGCTCTGTCTCAAACGAATGATAGTTGTAGCAATATTAGAGCCACTAAAGCTGGGATATTGATAGGAAAGCATTTACCTTCCTCTATTAAATGCAAGGTAAAATCGTTCTGTTTCTCAAAACAGAATCCTCGCGTCATTATGTCATTATGAATCAATCCCCTGTCATTTCGAATGAATGGGTTTTGTTGTGGGTCTAATGTGTTTATGCTTATCACTGTTATGTACAGAAGGCCATAATACTTGAATAAGCATGCAGGGCATCATAAATACACAATGAACTCTCCTGCTGAGAAAACAGCTACTGGGATGTTCTTTGCGAGCAAAGCGAAGTGTGTGTATAGTCCTAGAGCTCATGAAGCTTTCTGAGAGACAGGGCAGGAATACAAGAATACAACATGCCCTGTTTGCACACACTGCCACACTGCAGGGAAGTTTCACAGAGAAGGCCTTCAAACCTTGACTACACAGCAGACGCTTCTTATACAGTCACAACCCCGCACAAACGACATGTCAAACCTGCATCACAAATTTGCATGATTTTTCTGCAAGAATTTCAATCTGGAACACACATCCCTCCCAGGCTTTTTGTCATGAACTGAAAAACACACTGAACCTCTGACTGGAATATGTTTAAGAGATTTTGCAGTGGATGGGGACGTGATGCAGCATGTATAAACTTCATTGGTTAGTTCTTATAGCACTTTTCTGGCTTGTCAAAGATGTTTACTCTACCATGAGTTAGCTGGGAGAAAACCTCCAGAGACCCATCATTAACACAACATGGAAACATTAGGACACTACACTACACTGGCACATCCCGAGAAAACACACTAGTGACTAAATAATTCAGTTCGGACCTCATGAAGATGTTCTCTCCTCTACCTGTACAGTTAACCCCTTTTCCACATTTTGTAGTGTTACAACCAGGAACTGAAACAGACGTCATTGGAATGAAAAATCCCAAGTTATTTGTAAATTGAAAAATAAATAAATAAATAAAAGATTTGCAATTGCATATGCATTCACTATTGCTTTGATACGTTAAATTAATTCTAACCAGGATAAAGTGGCCACCAATTGCCGTCAAACATCACATAATTACTTTAATGGAGTCCACCTGCGTGCAATTAAAATGTCACATGATCTCAAGCCCCTGTTTGTTTGTTAGACTACATCCCTAATCATGCACCATCATGAAGACCAAGGTGCTATCAAAACAAATCAGGGTTTGGTTACAAGAATTACCCCAAACTTTGAACATCCCATGGAGCGCCATTTAATCTATTACTAAACAAGCTGTAGTATGCCATCTGTCAGATGTTTGACCTTGATATGGCCTTATCACTGTTTGGCTCAATTCCAAAATCTAATTAGTTCATCTTCTGGTTACACTGACTACGTTTACATGGACAGCAATAATCGAATTATTGAGCTTATTCTAAATAAGACAATATTCTGGTTAAGGTGTTTACATGAGTCACTTTTAAAATATTCCTTTCATGTTCCCATTTTCTATGTTATAGAACATAGATTGATTAACGGCACACATCATTACGTCCCCACACCACGCCGTCTGACGTTTCTTCCAGAATTTCATGTATCTACATACAGTTCCTATTTTTTTTTTTATTAAACTTTTTTTTTTTTTTTTTTTAATTTTTTTTTAATCGAAACCATGTACTTACCAACTATATAGTAGCTGAAATACATGTATTTCTCCTACCATATAATTTTTGCGTACTCGTATACACCCACGACGTAATAGTGTGATTAAGGTGTCTACATGTCTGTAATGCACTTCCATAATGCAACTAAAACAGGAATACTCCACATGTCTTAATTTGATTTGTGTTTACTTCGAGTATGACCTTAGTCGGATTAAGGTCATCAATAATCACTGTTTACATGCTAGCTTCTTAATCAGTGTATCGTCTTAATCAGGTTAATATCAGATTATTGTCCGTGTAAACTTACTAACTGATAACTCCACATAAATCATACAAACATTCAACCAAAATCTTGGACAAATGCACAGACAGACCGACGGATGGACAGAGGCATTTACACGCTGGAAATGTAATGCCTCCATTTCTTAGTGGTGGAGAAACAAAACTTGAACGAATACAGCACACCTGCCACTCTTTCTAGAGGAGGCTGTCAACCAAAGGTCAGTGACTAGCTAAGCTACCAAGAAGCCAAAGGTAACTCGATGGAGCTGGAGAGGGTGCTTTTGTGGGTTTTCGATATTTTTCGATATGTGTGTGTGTATGTGTGTGTGTATATATACATATAAATAATTAAAAAACAAAGGAATGGAGCCAAATACAGAGCAACTAGAACAGAACCTGCTCCAGTCTGTAAAAAAAATTGATAGTGATAGTTAAAACCCAGGCTCAGTCTGACTGAGAAACCATGACAAGAATTGAACCTTGCTGTTCACCAACTGTTCCATCCAATCTGACAGATCTTGAGCGACTTTGCCAAGAAACATGCCCCCCCAAAAAAACCATATCCAGATGTGTAAAACTGAAAAGTCTTGCAGCTAAAGTCTAATTGCAGTCAAAGGTGGCTCTATCAAGTATTGACCCAGGGGGAGGAATATTTAAGCAATCAAAAAAGTTCTGTTTTGTTTTATCATTTGTGTCACAATTAAATTTTTTCTAATTATTTCAATGTTCAACAAATTGTGTTAATCAAATTCTATTTCAATTCCAGACTGTTAAACTACAAATGAGGGTGAATAGTTATGCAAGTACAGTATTTACACAGTTATGAAATATCTGTGCTATTAAGTGCTATCTAAGTTTACCAAACATTGGCATTTATATCTGGGAGGAAAGAAGATGTGAAGAGTTTCAGAGATTTGGGCTTACTTCTGTTCCTCGTGTAGTTCCTTCATATTTTCTCCAGTTTGCTTTGATTTAGTTCGGCTGTAAGATCAATAAATCACACTCACTTTCTACTTTCAAAAAGCTCGCATCGCAAAAATGTTACATGTGGTGAAACACTTTTGATGTGTGTCCCCATGTCATGAATTATGCAAAACAATAACATACTGAATCTGCTCTATATTTTCCTGAGTCACTCTCAATCATTGACATTCAGCTATATGGTTGTAGTTTACCAGCTGCTCTGCTGTTTTTTTCACCATGCATGTGATGACACGGGTTAAAGATTCATACTACAGATGTGATATGACGTCTGACCTACACAAACACATGCTTTAACTTTAACTGTGACACTAATCTGTCAAACATGGCTTATCGAATGTTTAATCAGTCATATATTTTTAGCAAAAATATAAAAACCAAAAGCTAAGAATTATAGTGAAGCATAAAAACAGTCAATTTGCAGGAAATGTATTTATTGAAGAATGGAAACTGCTTTACTTTACTACTTATCTTTACTATTAAATGCTTTGCACAAATATTGTGTAATTCATAAATGAGGTTCCATTGGCAATGCCCTACTGGTTACTATGGACATTTTCATGCAGGCTGCACTGTCAGCCAAAAGTAAAAATAAAAAAAAGTCAGCTTTTCGAATGAATGAACAGCATGATATTACAGTGAGTGCTATGCGAAAGTACTGAATTTCAGCGTGATGAACTATATGGACCCATTGGCAAACATTTTATTACCATAGCACCATAGAGTTATAACAATACAATGGGTCGTTCAAATTCATCAATTCCAGGAAATCTCGAACATGGAGAAAAATCATGCTATTTCACAGAAGATACTATCCTCTGAAATATGTGTAAACTGAACTTCAGATTCAGTGTTCACCACACATGGTTCTATTTCCAGCCTTTGTAGATGGCATGATAGTATCTTTTAGATGATGTAAAGGCACAGTATGGGATCACACCAGTTATCTGGATTAAAGAAGACTCACCATAGCTCCTCCACATCTGCTTCCCATAATAAGGTTCTGCTGGTGGTGGAGAAAATTCCTGAGAGACAGAAACAATACATTATCACACACATTATCACATTTGTTGAGAAAGCCTTGCTTAAGCCCCCCCCACTGCAATCACTGGAGTGGGGTGGAGGGGATGTGGGGGACATGGTCCACTTAGATAGATGATAAAGAGGCAAAGCGGCAGATGTGGATGTTACCTTATTTCCTGTGCCATGATTCCACGTGGCCACGGACGTGATTATTTCACGACCTAATCTGACTAATGGCACCATTCCAAACTGAGCTCTGACCTCCACTCTGCAGTCTGAACACCTCACATTTTTCCACAGATGAAAAGGAGGTGTATCACACATGTAAAGAAGGACTGAACACAGTGACAGATGACAAATAGGTTTTTCATTATACCATGGTGTGACAGAAAGAAAGAAAAAATGGAACGTAGAGAGGGAAAAAAAGGGAAGAAATAAAGAGGCAGAAAGTACATAACAGAAACTGAACAATTTTGTAAAAAAGTAGGAAGGGAAGACTGGGAGGGAAGAGGGAAAATGGAAAGGAAGGAAGGAAGGAAGGAAGGAAGGAAGGAAGGAAGGAAAGAAGGAAAGAAGGAAGGAAGAAGGTAATCAGGGTGGAAGGAAGGTGGGAAAGAGACAGAAATGGGCAGAAAGAAAGAGACTTCAAGCATGAAAGAAAAAAATAGGGAGAAAAAAGAAAGAAAGAAAGAAAGAAAGAAAGAAAGAAAGAAAGAAAGAAAGAAAGAAAGAAAGAAAGAAAGAAAGAAAGAAAGAAAGATAAATCAGAGGGGAACAAAAAAGAAAGGAAAGAAGAACAAATGAAAGGAGAAGAAAGAACAAGGTGGACTGCAAGAAAGAAAAAATAAACAATTTAGGGGGAAAAGGCAGACAGAAGGACAGAAGAAGGGAACAAGGAAATAGAAGAAAAGAAGATGAGAAGGAAGGAAAAAATTAAACAATGAAGGAAAGAAATAATGCATAAAAATGTAAGGGAGGAAGGAAGGAGCAAATTATTTCTAAGATAGACAAAAAATAATTAAAAAGGAGGAAAGGAAAGGAACTGCAGAGAAGGGGAAGGAAAATAAAATGGTAGAGTAAGGGATGAAAAATTAAAATAGAAAGCAAAAACAATTGATTCACAGTAGACAGAAAGCAAAACTGCTCACAGTGTAATTAGTTGTTTAATTCTATTTTATACCAGTTGGAGTTAATAGGTAAATAAAATGACAACAGAAGCACAATGAGGCCTGTGCTTCATGTTAAGGTCCTAAAAATAGAAACCTATATAACCTGACCGGAAGCAGGAAGGCCTTATGTTCCTGAGTATAGTTTGTGCTAGAAATAAAACAGTTATATGGAGAGTGTTAAGTTCTTTGTCTGATACCAGTCAGAACCAAAATTTGAACCCTGGTCTGGCTGATTTCCTCTCGTCTAGGCCCAGGGAGAAGTCACACTAACACCATTG
This sequence comes from Ameiurus melas, assembly GCA_012411365.1. Taxonomy (NCBI): domain Eukaryota; kingdom Metazoa; phylum Chordata; class Actinopteri; order Siluriformes; family Ictaluridae; genus Ameiurus; species Ameiurus melas. Next base: position 5,334,374 of record CM022779.1, read on the forward strand.
TTCAGTGAAAGCTTCTTAGTTTAATGATACACAAAACTTAGTACATCTACACACGGAAATATTGATAGAGAATAATAAGTATCAATTGGAACAGGTCACAGATCAAATCAGAACATCTATTACATAGGTTCGAGTGATATAAGAGAGAGAGAGTGAGAGAGAGGCAGAGTAAGAGTGAAAGGCAGGGAGACAATGATATGAAACATATCAGAGAGTCTCTGTACATGCACACCTTTTGACATCTTTTTTTTCCATAGATATACCGCTATTACCTCTTTATTCTCTTAATTAAAAAAAAAAAAAAGGCAATGTTCTCTGGCACATTTCCACAACACCAGACACAGCAGGAGGGAGAAACATTACTTATCATAATTTATTAACCATTATACTATTTGTATAAAAATTGAGCACATGGTCAGTTGTGAAGAGCAGAGTAGAGTAACAGCCACAGTTCAGATGTCTGTGATGATGGCGCATGTATGAAGATTAAATACTAAAAGAGGATTTATTCCTGCTCTGGCAGAACATAATAAATAATCGACTACAAACCACAGAAAATCGGCGAGATCTTTATCCTTGAAAAAAAAACCCTGATCTGCAAAAAAAAAAAAAAAAAAAAATCGATTTGGGGCAAATGATGAGATGATATCAAAGACTGCACTGACTCTAGATTGACTTTTAATGACTGTCTGAATTGTGAATAATGAATGGCGGTTATCGCCCTGCTGGGAGAAATCTATTTAAACACTAGGAGAAGAACAACATAGACATTGGAGAGGGTTATGTTGTGCTCCTGCCACTAGGTCAAAGGTTATGGTTCAGCACTGTGCCATTTCTCAAGAGATGTATTGCTCAAACTCTCTTTGTTATGGTCTCAACATCAAAGAAAGCTCTAACTCTGATATTTTAGAACATTTTGTCTCTCTCTTTGTCTCTCGTTTCCTCAAGGACACTTGGATAAAGGTTTGGGACCCCCTGCTCAGTCTTAATTGCCCATGATGAGTGCTCCACACATGAGCAGACACACATCAGACCCCTGCTGACAGGGAACATTCTCGGGTATACACACACTCAGATCAAGCTGGCATCCACATCAGCAATCTCAATTTGCCCTCTGTATCTTCTCGCCTTGACTCTTTATGACCTGCGTCAAAAATGACAGACCCCCCCCCCTCACCCACCCAAATGGAGAAACAAAACTCAATGCAGACTCTTAGGCTTTGGGCACAATACTGAGCTGAACATGTGAATTCAACTGTATTAATGGATTATTTTGCATGGAACTAAATGCTGGGAATCTCTGCAGACAAACAAGAGAAAGCAAAGAAAAAGAGAGAAGTCAGAACAAGAGAGAAAGCATTTTCATAAAATATTTATCATCACCAATAGTGTGAGCCAGCTCCCAAATTGTTACAGCACAAGCTGATTACAGAGTAATGATTATTTGTCTCCTTCCTCAATATCTAATTGAAATAATTACATTTAATTAGCTTAAAAGACAGGCAGAGAGCAGTGACGCATGGCAGGGTGGAATCGAGGCAGAATTTTAATGTCATCTTTCCAGATGCAGTCAACTCGCCGAATTAAAAAAAAACAAAAAAAAAACGACAGGACTCATAAAACAAGACACCATTCAGTTCTCCATTTAGATGATAAATGATCGTGTTTACTGCCTGCTGAGGAGTACAACATTTTCCGGGTTTCATTTCCTGTTTTATCCTTAATTCAATCGCTCCACAAGCAAGCGCTGTTTAATAGGTGCGCCGAATTGTACAAATCAGGGGTGGGGTTGGGGAAGAGGTGTTATATTCACACCTTAAGTATTTAGAAAAGATTTGGTCCTTAAAATGATGAATGCAATGAAGAAGCAACGGAGTCTATCTGAAAGAGCCTATCTACTCAAATTCAAATTCAATTTAATTCGATTTTATTCATCGGAGAAAAGAGAAGGAGTAAAGCTTGAGTGTGCACTTTGTTAATGTGTGCATTTAAACAAAACAAAACAGAAAAACCCAAGGCTTTTAGACAGAACTGGAAAAGCACACACACTAAACATACCCAAGACTGCATAATCAGAGCCTGACCAGGAACTGATCCACTCTTAACATAGACTCATGCTACAACAAATTCATAATGTAACTAATTATTATGCATGTTATGTATTAGTAATGTATCAGTAATACCATATGTAGTGCACTCGGACGTTGACTATGCATTAATTAGTCACAGGTACATTAAGCCTATCAATCAAGACTGGTGTGTGTTGTCAGTGAAGGGGAAGGGAAAGTCAATGGCATAGGGGCGTACTCACAGAGCAGTAATTCAAAATAATTAAGATGAAAAAATCTTTTCCTTGAAGTGTCTTTTTGCTGTTAGCCCTTTTCCACCATAGCTTAAAAAATGCAATGTTTTTGCTCAGGGCTAAACAGGTTTGCCTCATTTGAAGCCGAGTTCCCTGGGATAGGCTCCAGGCTCCCCCGCGACCATGTGTAGAATCAGCGGCACTGAAAATGGATGGATGGATTTGCTGACGAAGACAGTGATAGTGGTTATGGATGCTATCACATACTAACACACGATGTATCTCCCTGTACAGTTTATTTCTACTGATTCATTCACTGTCACAATGTTTTGGGCCAGTACTAAATGAGAGAACTGACCCAAGGGCTGCTACTAGCACAGCCCTATGGTTGGAGACCTATATCCTCAATGACACACTTATAGTCTCAGTCTGAGTTGCCCTTTCCCTGGGCCATGAAGCTTTTATGTTTTGAACACATGTCATACACTTTTCTGGCCACAAGCTTCAGAATCCTGAAGGTTACAGTCTGAGCATGCATCGTGTGCCAGTTTTTAGTGTGAGACAATGAGCTTATCTGAGCCAGATTTAGTCACTGGCCTGAAAAAAGGTTATTTAAAGAACCTATCTGTAAAAGAATTTTGACTGAAGCAATTAGTGGTGATTAAACAAGATTTTTTGCTAAAGATGTTTTTCCTATTTGCTAACAGGCTACGGCAAAAAGTCTGGAAATGGTCATCTGCAACGGCGGTCACATTGCCTCCTTCCCTGAAAGTACTCGGAGACATTTATTCATAAAATGTACCTCTTGTGAAATGCAAGAAGTCTGACCAGTAAGTCTAGAGTTGTTGTGACAGAAGGTCTTGGCATGGATTCAGTTTATACTGTTCTTGATGGGATTCTGGGAAGAGTAGGACGATCGAAGGAAAAAGCATAGAACAGTGAACCGACTCAGACAGATTTTTAGTAATGATGGACAGGCAGTGGTAGAAATAAGTTTAAAGCAGTAATATATTGAACAGCAAATCCAATAATGGCCCTGCGTCCCAGAGTTGAATAGAAACAGAACTCCATTTCTCGCTGGATTAATAGAAAGAGAGACAGGCATGGCTGCAATTCATGAGCTCTGCTGGCATGCTTTACTGCTGCTGGCAACATGCCGCCCAACACCCTGACAACCTCACCATATCACCATAGCTCATGTTCCAATGCTACTGCTAGACTCAACATTACCCACACACACACACTACAAGTAGAGCTGTATCTCTCTCTCCTCCCCTACCCGTGGTGCTGATTATAGCATTTGTTTATGCACTTCACGCTTTTGATCTCTGTGTCCTCCTTTTCTTGCTATTATCTAATAACGCCGTTCTCCCTCCCGGTTTTCACCAGAGCTTTGAGCATTATTCTTCTCCGGCATTAATTTTCCTGACTCTCTGTGGCCTTTTCTTTAATGGTTATGTGAGAACCACACCTTTCCTCACTGTGCGATGAGAAAGAGACCACAATAGCAAACATTTGCCCTAGCTAATTTTCTACACTGCTTATTTACAAACAAAGCGGGCAGGAGATCAGTACACAAACAGCGAGTTCCTTCACAAGAGAAAGTCGAGATTTGGCAGATCTTTTGCTTCCCCCCCTTTTTTCTCTCTCCAATAGTCACTTGCTTCTTACATCATACTCCACCACCCAATGCCCACGTTAACTGCTGAGCTAACTGTACTGGACTAAGCCAATGTTCATAAGGTGTCCACCTGACTGCATTTCACATCTCGTCAAGTGGAAAACATGTGATTGCTCTGAAAAAGTTAGGCATACTGACAGTCGGGCTGAGATTTACTCACTCATGTGCGTGAGAGAGAAAAATAATAACAGAGAGAGGCAGGGGAATAAGAAATGCATGTAATGTGCATGTAGTGACTCACATGAACCTACAGATTATGTACTTTATGCGGTGAGTCTTAAAGGGGCACCATGGCTTAGTAGTCAGCACGTTTGCCTCACACATCTGGGATAGGGGGCTCGAATCCCGCCTCCACCCTGTGTGCAAGGGTGTTCCTGCGAGGTTCCTGGGAGGGGTTCCTGTGGGTTCCTGCTCTGGTTTCCTCCCCCAGTCCAAAGACAAGCACTGTAGACTGATTGGCATTTCCAAATTGTCCATAGTGTGTAAATGTGTGTGTGTGATTGTGTCCTATGATGAGTTGGCACCCCATCCAGGGTGTCCCTTTACTTGTGCCCTAAGTTCCCTGGGATAAGCTCCGGGCTCCACCCTGACCTTGTGTAGGATAAGCGGCATGGAAAATGGATAGATAGATAGATGGTGAGTCTCATTTGTGAATATAGTCAGCTCCATAATTACACACAATGGTTTAAAACACTCAAACCAATAAATACTATGTACTTTCCTCTAACCTCATTAGAAACATTTTCCTCTAAATTATAGTATTTTCTGTCAAAAATTTAAATAAATTCTTAGTTAGCAAGCCCGCTTCACTGATATGCTAGTTAGCTACTTAGCCGAGATGAAATGGGTGCAGCAAACACAGAGCTCCTCTGACCAATTATCCCTTCTAATTGCATTCACATTTACATTTATGGAATTTAGCAGACGTCCTTATCCAGAGCGATTTACAGAAGTACTTTGTAGTCTCTATCAAGCCTTAATTGCCTGTAATTACAATCATCTTCTGTTGGCTTGGAAAGGTAAAAACAGGTGTTTATTAACGCTTTTACTGATTCTGACACGCAACAGCATTTTAGAAAACAAAGTCTGGCTTGCTCTTAAAAATCACGTGGTCTCCTACTTTGTTTTTGCACCCAGTAGGCTGGTTAATATCAGCGTGACGTTTGGTCTTTACAATATTCTCGTATGTATTATGTGTGTTACTCATTTTATACGGGCATTTTTTACTCATTTCCTGAAGGGTGCCAAGACATGAGTTTAATTAAAGATGAAGGATCACCCTTATTGTTATACCTTTACTCATGCAGTAGGATTTTTTTGTGCAGATTTTGTTGAGTTTGTAAAGTCAGGCTCCTGAGTCAGGCCCATTGCAAATACCATCCATAGCAAACATGGATTTTAGAGCCTTCAATTCATAGTCTTCAGTCATGTGACTTGTCCTCCAGGTCTACCGCACCAAACATCGTTCCAAAATGGCAGCCAACACTAGTCACTCCATGGATCTGTAGCACAGGCCTGTCCATTTTCCATCTGTCAAGCCACGGCCATTTTCATCACTTCTCAAAAGAAGAAAAACAAAGGTATTTGAACAAAGTGCAAGTTTTGGGTACTTGTGATCCATATACACAACCCACCGCATGTATTTCAATCACTGAAAATGGCGAAGTCCCTGCCAGAACTCCACTTTGGTGATGTTTACATATATTTTGTGGAGAATCCAGTCCTTACACTGCTGCCATGATTCTGCGTAGACAGTTATCTGTATTTTCGATCTGGAGGGGTCAATAATACTGCCATTTGGAACGTGAAGGACAAGAAATTCTTCATTGTTAGCGCAAAGGTGTGAGCTAATTAGCTAATGTTAGTTTCAGGTTTCAGCTATTCAGCGTTCTAGGGCAGTAATATTTTGGTATTTAACACAATATCTAATGACATAAATCCAATCAAAACTTTTTTTTTTTTCAATGTCAGGTAAATCATTCCTACTGTTTAAATTATTAGTGAATCCGATTGAACAACAACTATCCGGCATTTTGGCTAAACAAATCTGGTATTAATAACTGGTGGAAAGCGGAATAAAGATGTGTTTTGCCCTCCAGGTCGCCGTTCCTATAAGAATATGACGTCACGTGAAAACTATGAATATGCCAAGACTCTCTAGGTCATTGTGCTTCTTATTATCTCTGGGAACAAGACAGTGGCAAGTAGCACACATCATACTGAACAGAAATGTGCCACTACATTGTGTCATCTGGGCCACTATATAATGTACGTATCTAAACTCTGTAAGCACTTGGGGAGTTTTTAGAGGAAGGGAAGCAAAATGAAATAAACGTCAGTCACTTGCCAGACTAAGGGAAATTAAGGGGTTCTTTTAAAAGTCTTTATCCAGCTCTTCTATCTAGCTACATGACGCGGATTATTTGACTCACAGAAACTGGGGTGATATTTAAAAGGTTAACTCCTGGGAGGCTTAGTGGTTAGCCTGTTTGCCTCACACCTCCAGGGGTTGCGGGCTTGAATCCAGCCTCCGCCCTGTGTGCACAGAGCTTGCATGTTCTCTCTGTTCTTCGGGGGTTTCCTCTGTGTACTCTGGTTTTCTCCCCCAGTCCAAAGACATGCGTTGCTGGGCATTTCCAAATTGTCTGTAGTGTGTGATCGTGGAACTCCTGATTTTTTCCCCCCTTCTCTTTGACTTTTTCTTTGCATATATGAGAATGCAGCCATAAAAAGCACAATCAAGTACATTATTTGTCAACTACCTAGGTGTTAATTAAATATGTTTAATATGTTTAAGTTAATATGTTTATTAAAGTGAATGCTTGAAAAGCCTATTTATATAGAACATGCCATTACAGACACGGCAAAGAAAGAAAACACACAGAGAATGTGAATTCATTTAAATATTATGACTGATTAACTCATGAAAAATAAATCTATTGATTACAAATCGTCTGTGGAAGCCCAGGCTTCAGTCAGTACCTCCATTTCTAGCTTTACTGATTCAATGAGCATGCCACACTTGTTTTAGGGTATGAATAATTTAGAGCATTTGTACGCTCACTCCATAGGATATGCCTTTTAAAGGGTTATTGGCCTATCATTGTAAAATAATCTCATTTGGAGTGCCTGTGTGGGCAGCCTTGGACTCTGGGATCAGTCAACTGGAGTGGGTAGGAGTGGTTGAATAAATTGGGCCGTTTGGAGAATAGCTCTACTGGGACATGAAGGGGTTGAATTCTGGTTAACAGGACTGACAGAATCTTTTAAAAGGGTGTGCTGTGTTGGAAAATGCAAGACAGTGCTACCATACTGCTGCCTTGCTGAAATAAAAACAATCCCCTGTCAGCTAGCTCTGTTAACTAGATCAAGTATGCTCTGTTTCTTCTATAAGAGTAGAGGCTAAAATTAAATTGAGCAGATGAGCACCAACAAAAAGTGCTTTATGGATATCCATGTTCATTATACTCTGTTCAACAGTGATATAACTAGCTATAAAGAGCACGGCCATGTGCAACGTTGTAACCTACAATAAAACTCGAATAAACAACCCACAGGAATGAAAAAAATATATAATCTTGACTTTGTTTATAGCCAGCTAGGTTATTATAGTGAAATACACATAAAAGGCTTTATGTTATGCAGTCATAACTTGAAATGCAAATGAAGCTTTGTACAAGAGAATTTCCATCCTTTATGGAAGGAGTGTAATGTGGCATGTTAGACAGGAATCATGAAAAAGATGAGATAGAGATCAGGGTGAGAGCATGAGAGAGCTCACCCCTTCTGCTTAGTCAGAGGACAGAAACCCAACTACGGGTCACCTGACAAATTAACACAGCATAGGCAAGTATATTAGCTGCCTACGTGCCTAATAATAAAATATATTCTTGAAGAGTCTGTGTGTAGGATGATGAAGCCATGTGCAGAGACATAAGCTTGTAGCATGGTGAGGATTTATATTGCAACACATCCAGACAGCTGAAGGGTAATCTTAGCCTTGCTCAGCACCACCACACAGCAATCACAGCCACACACAAATACACACATGCACATACACACTGGCCAAGGCTATAGTCAGTGATTCCACCGCTCCTGAACCCATATTTTCTTAGTCCTTCCCCTCTGTTTCCCCCTACTTTCCTTTCTTACATTCCTCCACACACCCACATACATACATCCAACCTGGCAATTAAATCCCCATATGCATGAGCCATTAAGGACATCAGGCATGGCTATTTGCCTATGTGTGTTAGAAGCGTGGGGGTGTATGTGGGTGGAAGAGTGCATCTGTTCATTTCCACTTGGCCTGCGCCTGGCTCATCTCGTCTCCACGGTGATGCTCAGGGGCTCATCATCAGCACCTGTGAACAATTCATTACTGTAACCTAACTGCAGGGGTGAGTGTGTGTGTGTGTGTGTGTGTGTTTGTGTGTGTTTGAAGAGGGTTCTAGGCAACCCAAGCCATGTAGCCATGTCTGTCCCTTGAAGGTATGAATTGATGGACAGAGGAACAGGAATTCCATGGAGAAAAGGGAAGTGTCCATTGAGATGCTTTAAAATAATTAGGTCTTTCCAGGAATGAATGAATGAATCATTCACACACTCTCTTCTCTCTCTCTCTCTCTCTTTCTCTCTCCTCAATGCCATGCTATGACATTGCAAATGGGCATCAATATCTCTCTCCATTTCCACAATGCATGCACATTTGTTTTTGGCAATTACCATCATGCTGCTGGTGGCCAGCGAAAACAGATAAATAAATATACACACCCTACACTCATAAGCAACCTTTACAATGCCTGTGATGATAGTTTAAGGTTATAAATGCCTCTGTTCATTATTCATCACAAAAGCCCAACTGCTAATTTGCCGATACTGGCTCTGGCTCAAGTCTTATTTAGGACAGAGTTTGTTTGTTTGTGTGTGTTTGTGTGTGTGTGTGAGTGAGAGAGAGAGAGAGAGAGAGAGAGAGAAATTCAGCTAGTGCATGGAGGCGAGAGGACTGGAATAGTCTTTGGCAGCATTTGACTTCAATAAATTATGTTGAAATATTGAGAATTTCCCCCATCCAATCAGTGGTTAAAGGCCATGACCATGACTATACCGCTGCTCGAGCTCCTCTTAAACGTTTAGCAATACTAACTGGCATTATGACTCACTTTAGATTTAAATGACTCACTTATATGAATTGAACAGTGTGACCTTTGATTAATTTGATTCATGCATCTAGGATCACCGACTCACTAATCAAGTCACGAGCCCAGAGGTTCCAAACCCTGGTGCCATGCACTAGAGTTTTCCCTGTTCTTACACATCATATAAGCAATCCAGGAGCCACCATGTATACAGAATCCAATCCAGTCTGGATGTTAGCTAACTCTGACTCACCTGCCTGTTGAACTGACATGTTTCCTGTTAACCCTCATTTACTGTACTTCTGTGTATTTATATCAGTTCACCTAACTCTGTATCTGTGTGAGGCTTTTTCGGTTCCAGTGTGTATTCGAGGGGTGCTTTGACTTCTGCTCTTCATTATGATTTTGATTGCCCTGCATTGCTCTGTTTGCTTGACGTTCAACCCCTGCCTGTTTCCGACCTTGAGTTGTCAACTGATTAGGATGGGTAATAAATGACTCGCATTTGCATCCGTCTGCCTGCACTGTGTGACAACAATAAGGCAACAAAACACAATAACAGCCAGCTGGAAGCACCAGTTAGAGCTGCAAAACTCACCAGCTACATCATTATCAACTTGGTGATATTGAGTCATTACAGTAGCTTAAACAGCACAACATATTTAATTGGAGTTTGTTACAACAGGGTATGAATCCTGTCACGTATCGTGACATAGCGGATTAGAGACGGATGCAATCGCATTTAAGAACGAGAGTTTTATTTAAGAGAAAAATCCAAAAATTAAAGCAGAAAAATCCACAACATGATCCAGCAACATAATCCAAAAACAGGCGAAAGTCAGGCGAACAGCAAACAGGCATATATAGGGCAAGGCAGAGATCAAGGTCGTGGTACGGAAAAACAGGGTTGATAAACAAACATGAACATGAACTAGGACGTGGACCTGGGAGCGGATAACCCAGCGTGAACTAAACCTAAACATGAAACGTGAAACTAAGTTTAATTAACCGCGCCGTGTGTAGCACAGCTCACGGTATATTTGCCGGCATGAATCAGCCTCGGAACCAGCTGAGGGCAATACAGATACACGTGACAACACAACCAATGACAGGACGGGGAGGAGACATGACAGAAACATAAACAAAACCCACATGTCCAGCTGTCACTAGGGAAAAGCACGTGCTCTCGCATTTGCGCAGTAGAGCACGTTGCCACAAGGGGAAACCGTGACAAATCCAAGCAAAGCTCAGATGAGAATTTAACTTAACCCTTTCTAGCAGTACACTGGAGTTCCGTACTGCCGGAAGAATGGAAATCGACTTATCAGATATTTTCAATCAGTATAAACAAATGAATTTTTATATCGCCGCAAGTCTGTTATAAGTTTAGTCAAGTCATTGTTGGGTTACTGTGTGTAGAGTATCGTGACTCTGACGCTGTTTACACTAGTACATTTTTTTTCGACAACTTTTGCTACGGTTAAGCAAGTCGTCTACACTACTACGGCTTTTGAAAGCTTTTGGAAACACCAAAGACCCTGTTTTAGTTTGAAAATTCTGGACTCACATTTCAGTGTAAACAGACCAAAACACAGACGTTTTAAAATGAAGGCGAGGCTGCCCAAATTCGCCCCCTGATTAGGTCCTCTGGATCATTGGGTGGCTGTGGCTCAGGTGTTAGATTGAGTTGTCCACTAATTATAGGATTGGTGGTTTGATTCCTGGCCCACATGACTCTACATAATGAAGTGTCCTTGGTCAAGACACTGAACCTCAAGTTGCTCCCGACGGCAAGTTAACGCCTTGCATGGCAGCTCTGCTACCATAGATGTGTGTGTGAGAATTGGTGCATGAGAAACAGTGTAAAGTGCTTTGGAACCATTAAGATTAAAAATGTGCTATATAGTATATATAGCATATAAAGTCCAGATGGACTTTATTTCAGCGGAGGAAGCGGGAGACTACGTTAAACTCTTAATATCAGGGTGAACTGCATCACCTACATAGTGAAGTGTTCTTTATATACTTATTTATTTATTAATTTGTGTATTCATCTATTTATTAATACATATTATATATATATATATATATATATATATATATATATTAATATTAATATTTAAACTCTGACTGGATTAGGGTTTATTTAATTTTATTAGTTATAATCTTTTTTTTATTATTATAATATTATTTTTTAATATGCTACACTGTGTAATATTATTAGGTATAAGTCTTTAAAAGGTAAGGACAAAAGTTTAAAAATATATATATATTTTTTTCTCTTCTCAATGGAATATCGGAAAGGGAAGGGAGGGGAGAAAAGGTAAATGAATCACATGCATGAATATGAATCATATGTAAATGTATCACATGTAAATGATTCATATGAAAATTAATAAATAAACAAAGGCAAAAAAAAGCGCTATATAAGTGCAGACCATTTACCATCATTGCGTATCCCTCCATGATTCATCAAGCCCCTACCATATGACCATTACACTACCTTAAACGTATGCACAACAACACGGAGACCGAACCGCAAGATTTGCTGGCTTTGTTGTCATTCTTAGCAGCCATTGTGCAGTTAAATTCTGTATTGTATAATACTGCAGCTGCCTACATGCGCAAGAGGTGAGCTATGATTAGAGAAATAGCCAACAAATCTCATTTCAAGCAGCGTAAAACCCTACGTGGAACGCCAGTTTGGACTAGCAACCAACTTCCTGTTTACACTTGTATGTGCATGCCCAGTGTGCATGAATGGTCATGTAACATGCGTATTCGGTCATGTAGTGTGGACTGAGATCGTTTCTGAAACACAGCAGAAACGCCAGTGTGGACGAGGATCAATTTCATTTAAAAACGCCATTTTACAACGAAAACGCACTAGTGAAAACAAGGTCTCTGTGTTTAGCGGCTGGTGAGCAGGGCAGTGGGAAAGGGGAGGGGTGTAAGCTTCCTGATGGGCAAATAATTCACACCTCTCTACAATAACCCTGGTACAGAGATAAAACAGACAACATATTTTGATAGTAGAACACAGTATACAACTACCACAATAAAATTTGTGTAAATTCATAAAGCCTTGAGCGTCCTCCTTTCAAATGAGACATTACCCGCTACTGTGGAGTGTGACATCACAAATAAATTCAGTGCTAACCACGGGCACCCCCAAAACAGGCGGAAATAAAATTTTTGGCCACGGGTAAAAAGAGTTCAACTGAAAGCCTATTGGTCTGACAGTAAACCTGTGTGATTCACCAATATCTCAATGCTGCTTCCTTGTCAAACACACTGCTCATACCTGTACAGACACACTGCTTGTACACTGTGTGTTTAATACCTAAGCCAAGATGTCTCATAAGAAAACACTAAAGCTATGTAGCTGTCAGTGCACTTAGCCGCTCTGCAAACATGCTAACTCTAATTACACCGTAAGCTTTCTTCACAACCAGTGTAGCAGTGGTAAAGGGGCCACAGTGGGAATGCTAATGAATGTTTGCAAAATAAAGACTTCCCTAATGACAGTTCTCATATAACAGGTTGCAGGCCAGCTTAAAAGAGATAGAAAGAAAGAGAGATACTCTTGTTAGATCTTGACAGACACATTCTGATACAGGCACAGGTATTGTTATTTTGGATAAAATGAAGTGCAATGATTTTATTTCTTTACATTTGCATAGACAGAACCCTGTCTGTATGATCCACTGTATAGCATAGTGACCAAGATCATCCCTTTTGATTTTATTGCAATAATATTGTCTATCTATCCATCCATCCATCCATCTTTCATATCGATTGTCCTACACAGGGTCATGGGGAACCTGAAGCTTATACAAGGCAAGGGACACCCTAGACGGGGTCCCAACCCATCACAGGGCACAATCACAGACACACACACTACGGACAATTTGGAAATGCCAATCAGCATACAGCACATGTCTTTTGACTGGGAAGGAAACCCCTGAAGTATGGCAAGAACACGCAAACTCTACACATACAGGGTGGCGGCAGGATTCGAACCCCCAACCACTTAGCCACTGTGCCCCCCACAATGCTATTGTAAAATATATTTGGCATAAACTCCCTCAGTGGTTACAAATATAAATTTTCTCTGACAAATCCAAACTGTTAAATAACATGATAGTAGAAGGAGTTCTCTGGAGAGCATTGAATGTTGACTAATGATGTGCATGATGTGTATACGTTTGAAATTCCAAATGAAAAGGAAACCAAGTATTTCTCATATGATGTTAAACATGTGGGCTCAGCTACTCAAATGCCTGGTTACTGAAATGAATATTCAGGTATTTGGCATGCCTTACGTTGACATGGAATTTGTGTAAAAATATGAAAAACAGAGTGTTGTGGTATTCTGTCGAACAGCAGTAGTCATGGTATGAAAGGACTAATGAAAGTCTTGGGAGTGAACAGTTTTCACTCTCATGCACATTGGAGCAGGTGGCCAGGTATGACACTTGAGGGACAGAATGAAGATAAAAACATTTCGAGTAACATCCACCACAACACCATTAAAATGATAATGAACACAGATCAGGGTTGCAGATTCAGCTGGTTTGCAGATTACAGCACATTTTACACCAGATCCATGAAACATCTGCCGCTGGCCACTGTTCTCGCATGGAGAATTCAATTCTGTGTTTACATTCACTGGTATTGTAAATATAAAATGTAAAATACGTGTAGCAAGCTTAAGCATTTCCAGCAAATTTCATTCTGGCAGTAATAATGTTCATGCACTTTGAATTTTAACCGAATCAAACAATAAGTCTACTGGCTGAAATATTGAGCTGACATTCAGTAAAGGCTTTGCTATGCATTATTTCTTTGAATTATGTTTGTCAAGCACATAAACTTTGGAACAGGATAATCGGTGTAAGTATTATTTTCTTGAAATACCTTCTTGAACATCAGTGAATGTTTGTACCTTTTGTAATCGTCATGTACAAGTCCCTCAGTTGTCCTCAGTGTGAAAAGATGGATCTCAGCATCACTAAGACACTGTTGGAAAGGGGTCAAATATGCAGAAGATGCTCGAGAAGTAAAGAATGTGCAGGACCTGGAGGATTCTTCTGAAGAACAGTGGGCAGTTTAACTGCTCAGGATAAACAAGGGACTCGTGAATGACTCTCACAAAACATAAACACATCATGTCGTTGATCATCCAGGTAACGACACACAGTATTAAGAATCGAGGGTGTGTAAACTTTAGAACTGGTTCATTTGTGTAAATTCAGTTATTACTGCGTCATGTGAACTACATGTAAACATCTGTTATGTGAATTAGCTTATTCAGGGCGGCATTAAATAAATGCAGTGTTTATGATCCTATTACCATTTCGCAGGTTCTGCGAGGCGTATGTACACTCATGGCCTCTGCTGTAAATACGCTGACTTTGCAGTGACTTGTAAACACACCTCTCCTTGAAGTGGACTGATACAATTAGACAGAAAGCACAACCCAAGTGCATAACATCTCAGGTCTTCTGCAAACCTTGAACTGTTGCGCATGAGCATGCTTTAACGGTAGTGAGCACGCCCAAACACAGCAGTCTTTCAATATTTGAATCTTTCTTATAAAACAGAAGTGCAAACTGAGACAATGCTAAAGCTCAGTAAAAATACAAGGAGTCACACATTTTCTGTGGATGAATGTCAAATGGTGATCTGTTATGCATTAGGTTGGGTGTATCATCATTATATTATACCATAGTGTATGTAATGAAGAAAATAGCAAATAGGTAGTTATTTAAAGATGATAGATTTTATGTAGATCATGGGTATGGAATGTATAATTAAACTAAATATCATTACTTGGTACCATGTTTGTGTTGCACCTCCAGGGTTGGGGGCTCAAACACCACCTCCACCCTGTGTGTGTGGAGCTTGCATGTTCTGCCCGTGCCTTGGGGGTTTCCTCCGAGCACTCCGGCTTCCTCCCCCAGTCTAAACACATGTGTTTTAGACAGATTGTCCATAGTGCGATTTTGCCCTGCAATGAGTTGGCACTCTGAGTAACCTGGGATAGGCTCCAGGCTCCTTGTGTAGGATAGGTGGCATGGACAATGGATAGATGGAAAATGGTTGGATATATCAGCAATAAGAAAATATTACTGTGATTAAGTAAATAAATAAACTAAATGGCAAAATAAGGACAATCCTTCTTAATGAAGTACAAAAGAGTCAAAAAGTTGTAAATGATTAAAAAGTTGAAAAGAGGAAGATCTGAGAGAAATAGTAAAGTAGTGGTAGATATCTACTAGTGTAAAAGTGATTCTAGCCAGAGAAATGATCAAGATGATTCGGTGATGATTGGGTTTATCAGTGATCTGCGGTTTTTTCTAGCTCCATCTGTAGGCCCTGGGCTTGACCCACATGATACCTGGGATTTTAGTCATGCACATAAAATTTCATGTTTGGAAAATACAGTATAAAAACTTAATTTTTGGATTTTAGTTTTGCATTTCTCAGTTTCATGCAAACAGAACAGGACATAATATACAGGAAGACAGTTTATAGGGGGGAAAATAATAATAATAATAATAATAATAATAATAATAACAAATAGCAAAAGAAACACCATTCTCCTGATAGATATTCCCTTATTTGGTGTTGAGATGATAGTGTTTGGTGAGGAATTGTTACTGTTGTGATGTTGTGGCTAGGACACTTTTGAGTCAGAATAAGAAATGATTGTAAACCCCACTATGCAAGTTACCAAAAGGAGTTTACACCCAGTTAGAAGGCAACTTAATTCCCAGCCATATACCACTAGACTTTCCTGATTAATCCTTCATGTTCATTGTGATAATGATTACATCCACTTGGTGTTTAGGAGATTTAATAACAAGACTTGTGCCTTCTAAAAGCCAAAAATCATTTCATCTCCTTTTTCAACTGTAGAACGAATTACCATCCTCTGTGTTACTGCCACTGAAGAATTATGAACAGGAATGTTTGGACGAAGCACTGTGTATTTTCTGTTCGCCCCTCACGCTAACCGTCCATAATTGACTAAATAATCAGGTGTAATTGCAATTACTGATGTGCCACGCTTCCATTCATAACTTATGAATACAAATTGACCCTGAAGTAAGTCATTATTTTTTGCATTTGTCTAACTTTTCTCTCTCATGTGTGTTTGGCTGAGTTATGGGTAAATATTTTACTTTGAAAATAAATGGTGTGTAAACAAGTAGAAATTAGTGGTAAAAGGAAAGGTTTTTCAGGAATTGCTCTCTCTCTCTCTCTCTCTCTCTCTCTCATCCAATTCTATAGTCATGCCAAACCTAAAACCCAAAGCTTCACTGATGGACTATATTAAATTATTGGCAATAAGCCAGAAGAAAAATCCGCTAATTCCATCTTAGATGTCTCTGACATCGATGTTCAGCAGGGGACATAAAGAAGCTGCCGTTGTAAATAAGACTATAAACAGTACAGTTTCCGTTGATGCATGGCCACACCGACAAACTGAGACGAACACATACCATGCACATGAAGTCTTAAAACACATTCCCTACACACTACCCAGTCCCTGAGGCAGCACACCATCTTGTGTCTTCTCTGAAAGATCAAGATTGATTATAATGAATTTCTTTATGCTTTATGGCCTTAGGCCACTGATCATCTTGCCCTTTTATTAATAGCCTCCTGTCACATGGTGCTTCACACACACACACACACACACACACACACACACACACACACACACACACACACAGAGCGAGAGAGAGAGAGAGAGGGAGAGAGAGAGAATTAAACCCGTATTGAGTATACAGACGATTTTCAGTATGTAGTAGCCCAGCATAGCTACATCCCTTCTACATGACTAGCCAAGAAGAGACAGAATAAGGTTATTATTATTTTTTTAAATTCAACTACCTACCAAACACCAGTGTAGCTTGAACTATTGAAATTAGCATTTTGTAACTCAGTTTCCCCTCTTGCTGTTTTTTTCCGCTACCCAATAATTCCTCCCATCCTCGTGAGCTAGGGTGGGGTTAGACAAGTTTCAAAATAATGAATAAACATGTAAGTCTGGGCTGACAAGTCAAGGGCAAACATTAATTAATTAATGCCAAAATGTTGAAAGCGACAAGTTAGTTTAGATTATTTTTTAAATTTCCAAGGCATTTAATTAAAAATATGCAAATGCTCTCTCAGTTTCCAAAGTGTGGAGTGCTCATGTTAGGGAAATCATTTTTTTGGACTATATTTCAATTATATTCACACAGAGTATTTATCCTCAGTTATGCAGAGAGAGAGAGAGAGAGCGAGAGAGAGAGAGATGAAATTACTACTGTCATAACCAGAAAAGGCAAATAGGGCGATGTTATTAATAATAATTATGAATTTGCTCCCTTATGGAGCTTGATTCCACTTTGAAGTTAAGTGAAATGGCAAAAAGGGCCAGAGAGATGTGAATGAGCTCAACAATAAGCATGGCAGCAAAACACTTAGCCTTTATGGGTTTTTTTTTTTTTACATGCAAAAAGTCTTTGATGATTTGCATTGATCTGACATGCATCCTGCTGCCTCTCTTCCCCAGGTAAGCGATGCACTCAGCCGCCCACATGATATAAAACAAAACGTGATTCATCAGACCAGGCCACCTTCTTCTATTGCTCCATGGTCCAGTTCTGATGCTCAGGTGCCCATTATAGGTGCTTTCGGTGGTGGACAGAGATCAGCATGGGCACTCTGACTGGCCTGTGTCTATGCAGTCCCAAACACAGCAAGTTGTGATGCACCGTGTTCTGACACCTTTCTATAAAAGCCAGTGTTAACTTTTTCACCAATTTGTGCTACAGTAGCTCTTCTTTGGGATTGGACCAGATGGACTTGCTTCCCCCTGCAACCCCATTACATGCTCATCAATGAGCCTTGGGCGCCCCTAACCATGTCACTGGTTCACCGTTTGTGCTTCGTTGGACCACTTTTGTTAGGTACTAACCAGTGCATATGGGGAACATCCCACAAGACCTGCTGTTTTGGAGAGGCTCTGACCCAGTTGTCTAGCCATCATAATTTAGCCTTGTCACAGTCACTCAGATCCGTACGTTTGCCCATTTTTCCAGCTTCCAACACATCAACTTCCAAAACTGACTGTTCACTTGCTGCCTAATATATCCCACCCCTTGTAATGAGATAGAAATGTTATTCACTTCACCTGTCACTGGTTTTGATGTTATGGCTGATCAGTAGTATAAAGATAAAGACACACACACACACACAGGGGTAAGAGGAAAGATAAGAGGAAACAGCAATTGTTTTACACCAATTTAAAAGCAAAGGTGAACTGAACTGAGCGCTATTAGACCAAATCTGATCTTGAAAGCCATTTTATCACAATACAACACACTAGCATCAAACGAATGGCAATAAAAGCCGATATTGAACATTTTGGCCTCTCAGTCAGCCTAACAGGGCACTACAAATTGGTGTATTTAGAGCAAACCAAAATAAATAAATAAAAAGTGACTCAAATCAGTGTTGCTGCTTTTTCCTTCAGTAAACACCGTCACTCCATCTTCAATCTATTTCACACGATGTTTTCTGCCTTTTAGTGCAGACCTTTAAAATGCTCTTTCCCTAGAGGCAGCTCTCTCTAACTGCCTTCCCATCTCTTTTCCTCTCTCTTACATAATGTAAAAAAAAAATGAATCGAAGAGAACTCAGTGTGGACATCATGCAATACACAGCCTTAATGTGTTATTTGCCTTTAAATATACACAGGACATTAGATTTCAATAACCATTTACAAATGGCCAGTAGCAAAAACAATGAAACTAAGGACTAAGCTTATTTGATCAGTGTGATGATATAAAGTTCACTTGTTAAGACGTCATTATTTGCAGTGTAGCAAGAACATACAGACATCAATGCTCCATGCGAATATAGTACTCATTATTATTATTATTATTATTATTATTATTATTATTATTATTATTTATTATTATTATTAATAATAATAATAATAATAATAATAACAATAAAAAGCAGTGTAACTCACCAATAAGTCCAAACTAACGATGCTCCTATTGGCCATTCATAATTCATTTTCTTAATCAAACGCAAACATGACCAAACACAAATGATCTCTTTACTGTTGCCTATTTCACTTTTGTTTTTAATAATCACATGCTAATTTGGCTAGCTTAGGAGCTGTGGTTGTTGGGGGTTTTTTTTAACTCGTCTTTGAATGTTACTGTAAGTTACTTATACCTACTGTATATAATAAAGTAAACTAATGGGTAGACTATGCAGTGGTCTTATAGAAGTTTTTGCTTGAATTCCTTTTATCATTTTTTTTATATAATTTTATATATATAAATATATATATATATATACACACATACACATTATATATATATATATATATATATATATATATATATATATAAAGAAAACTTATTTTATTTATTTTGGATTTTTTGCTCAGCAATTGCAAAACAAAACATGATGCGTTTATTCTACTGTCACTCCCTAATAATGTTGATGGATAATAATTAATGGCTGGGTGAGTAATATTTTGTACGTATCCAGACACCAGGGAGAAGAATAATCCTGATAATATTTCCACTGGATTTTCATGATTTGGATAAAATGTAAGCCAAATTATAAATTAGAAAAGTGAAATTAGAAAATTTGTACAACTTGCACATATTCTCAACAAAAAAAGAAACGTCCTCTCACATTCAACTGCTTGTATTAACATAAAAACATTCAACAACTGAGACATAAACTGATGAACATTTGATGAACAGAAATGGAATAATGAGTCCCTGAACAAAGGGGGGTCAATATTAAAAGTAACAGTCACTATGTGGTGTCTCCTCCAGCTGCTTTAAGTACTACAGTGCATCACATCCTCATGGACTGCACCAGATTTGTCAGTTCTTGCTGTGAGATGTTACTCCACTCTTCCACCAAGGCATTTGCAAGTTCCCATTCACGTCTGGGTGGGACACATGGTTACATGTAATTTTCCACTGCAAGAACGATCAGCTGTCCTTCCTGTCTCCCTGTAGTACTGTATTAGGCATCTTACAGTACAGACATTGCAGTTTATTGCTCTGGACACATCTGCAGTCCTCATGTTTCCCTGCAGGAGGCCTATGGCATGTTCACGCAGGAGAGCAGGAATCCTAGACATCTTTCTTCTGGTGTTTTTCAGAGTCAGTAGAAAGGTATCTTTTGTGTCCCAAGTTATTAGAACTGTGACTGTAATCGCCTACCACCGGTAAACTGTTCATGTCT
This sequence comes from Ameiurus melas, assembly GCA_012411365.1. Classification (NCBI taxonomy): domain Eukaryota; kingdom Metazoa; phylum Chordata; class Actinopteri; order Siluriformes; family Ictaluridae; genus Ameiurus; species Ameiurus melas. The sequence continues at coordinate 5,354,778 of CM022779.1, forward strand.
TAAGGACTGTTCCACAGGTGCGTGTGCAATAATTCTTTATGGTTCACTGAACAAGCATAACAACATCGTTTAAACACTTTCTCCTAGAGATCTGTAAAGCTTATTTGGATTTTACAAAATTATCTTTAAAATACACTCTCCTGAAAAAGGGGCGTTCCTGTTTTTGCTGAGTATGTAATGCATGTCATTTTTAGTCTCTGGTTTTGCTCTTCACACATTTAGCATGGTGCTGAAATCCTTTCTGCTACTTACACATTTCATCCTATCAGCTCCCTGTCTCCTGCACACCGAACCCTTCTAAACTACACCTTCTTCCTCAAATCCTCTTTTAACTTCATGTCAACAATAAATGCTTTTCCTTCAAAAGCGAAGTCTTTATTTTTTTTTTTGCATTTTGTATTCTTTAACACCACACAGTAAATATTGCAGTAGTTGATTTACTTGTCTATTATCCAGATTGAGTTGGCAGCATCTATTTTCTGCAAGCAGCACAGAATTGGCAGCTGGTTTCTTTTTTTTTTTTGCTTCATCGTCTTTCACACAACACAGATTCAACAGCATCTTATCTCAGCTGCAGGCAAACTGGCAACATATTCGAGAGGATCTTGAGCAGGAATTAGTCTGCTACACCAACAGGCCTGACCTGCATAATGCATGTAGACAGGAGAAAATCTGTTAACTGATGTCTGGATCTGTGAAGATATCTCCTTTTTTCCATGGCTCTCTGGCTTAAACGTACATCTCAGAGATGCAATATGTTTGAGGGAAGATAGATGAGAGAAGACTATAATGGAGGTAAAGGTGTCAAGCAGATTGTAGTCAAGTCAATATTATTGTCATTCCATTGACATGGACAAGACGAAAACCTGTGCAGTGCAAGAAAATAGTGAAACACACTAAAACATTATAATCTCTCTCTCTCTTATGACTACATTAAATACGTGAATGTATACAAAAAGACAATGTCTGTCCTTTTAATGATGCATCATATTTGTGCCAAGCTGTACAAAGATGTGTCCATGGCTTGAACAATAAGCTAACTGAACACACATCTGCTACACTTACAGCTTACTTTAAATTCATTTGTGACTTTAACCACAACCAGCATAAGCACTGCCTCCAAATAAGCTGCTGTTTCCTCCAAAAAAACCCTTTTTGTTGACTTTAAAAGGATTATACTGTTAATGAATTACTAGTGTCATATATATATATATATATATATATACACAATATATATATACATATATATATATGCCTCCACAATCTTTAAATTGTATGTAAAATGCTCAAATCATAAATTTCAGCATGACATAGTTATATTACAGAGTTTATACTTCTAAATTTAGTAGACTTTATAGACTACTCTGAAAATCATGTTCAATTAAAATTAGAAGTATCCAGTATCCAAAATGCACTCAGGTAAAATTTAAACATTCCTAAATTTTAATGTAATTGTGTACAACGCAAATGTTTTAATTGATGAAATTACGTTTTCATATTTTCATGTGACAAGTAACTTTTATTAATCTGGTAGAAGATTTTTGTTCTATAACAACTACAACAATTTGCCTTAAGACATCATTCGATCTCTGTAAGTTTTCAAGAAATTTTTTGCTAGAATTTGACTTGATACCTAGCCAATTATTCTAGCTACTGGAATCCATGGTAGTTGAAACAGGAATTAATGAAGAAAACAGGCTTAATTATAGGCAGTTAATTTGAGCAAATTAGCAAAACTTACCTCAACATGCTTCCCCCCCGTATCTTTACTCACTCTAGCATACTGAAACATTTTACTAAGGTAGGGACAGGGACGCTCATCCTCAAGTTCCACACTGCAACCCTAGCAGCTTATCTATACTCATACAGACATAGCTACAGCGCTAAGTACATTGTTTAGCTTGAGAAAATCACAGCTACAGGTGACGAATTGGCATGATACTTGTTAGTTTGTTTTCTACATTGGTTAACTTGACTGAATGGTAAACTGAGCCCATTTGATTGGCAAATAGTGCACAGTCATAAGGTGAATGAGAGAAGAACAGTGTCACGATTCCCCCAAACAACAGCGCTCAACGCGCGCTGTTGCACATGCGCGGACCTCTTCCGGGTTGACATCAGGTTTTCGTCTCGCCTCGTCAAGGGTCATAGTGCATTGGGTCACGTGGTTTTGGAATTGCCGACAGCTGCTAGCGGTTGCTGGATAATGACTGAGACATCTATATATACTGTGAGCCGTGCTTCACACAGCGCAGTTCAATATAACGACTTATATAACGACCTATGTAGATATTGTTTTTCCATGTTTAGCACTTATAGCGTGTCCTAGTGTCATGCCATGTTCTAGCCTTAGTCATAGCCTTAGTCATAGCCTTAGTCATAGCCTTAGTCATAGCCTTAGTCATAGCCTTAGTCATAGCCTTAGTCATAGCCTTAGTCATAGCCTTAGCCATAGCCTTAGCCATAGCCAAGTTAGCATTAGTGTTAGCCATAGCCAAGTGAGCATAGCTTAGTTCAGGAGTTTCGTTTCAAGTGTTTTGCTTTGCACTCGGCACTGTAAAAAAAAGTCACCGTTTCACTGTGATTGCGTCCTGCCTACTTCCTTCCCGTCACGCCATGTGACAAACAGATCTTTGTGAATTGAGTACTTTGAGGATGTAAATTTAAAAAGTATGTGTTTGTTTTATGTTTTTTAGAAATGTAAGTAAAAGTGCAAGTATTTAGTTTCAATAATACCTACAAAAAAGATAAATATGCCAAAATAATGCTTATGTATAGTAATGACGTACAATTACTTAAGTATTTTTCACCCTTGGATATCACAAGAAAAATGGGCTTAGGTCCAAAGTCAGAATTATGTGTAACTAAGAAATCCCTCTGATTTCAGCAAATGTAACCCCTTGTGTGTAACTTCTGAATAGAGGTTAAGCCTGTAGTTACATCTGAGGTCTGAATACTGATATGTGAACTTTCGATATTAAATCTTCACTGCATACATGTAACCCAACTCTGATTATGGTCCTATATTGATATCCTGACATGAAAACCATAGATATAAGTTTTAACATGTTCTCCCTGTGTCTAGGTGGGTTTCCTCTATGTTCTCCAGTTCTTTCCTACCTCCAATGGTGATCTGCAAAGGACTGCCATGACATCTGGGTTGTATCCTTGCCTCAAGCCCAGTGTTCCTGGGATAGGCTCTAGATCCACCACAGCCCTGTCCAGGATGAAACAGTTACAGTTCCATATATATAGATTTAATATTGCCAATGAAAAAATGTATTAAATCCATTGCTGCATATCGGATGATATTGTGCTGGTGTGAATAATGTTTGGGGTGGGAAGGCCTTTTGATCTGGTTGGTTGGATGACACAAGGTGGTCTATTTTAAGTAGTGAACTGGTACAGGTAATGTACAAAGTGCACACCAAGAAACTTGAAGCATGTTGGAATGTGCGTACATAAGCAGCATCAAGCAAGTGCTGAAAATCAACATGACATTTTATTGAAGGGAAATTCATGAATTATAATCAGTACAAAAGCAGGAAGCATCAAAAAAGGAATATTTATAATCACAAACAAAAACAGGCGCAAAGGTCAAAACTGGAAAATACTGAACTACAGCTAGGGAGCTAGGAAATGGTAATCCCAGAAAATACAGATGTTAGAAAGCTGGAAAACAAGGCTAAGTACTGCACATTTACATGAAGTGAGACTTCATCATTAGACAGAGAAACAAGGGTATAATTAAACAAACTAATTATGAAATCAAAAGGTAACAGGCTGGTACATTAAGTATGACACATAACGAGGGGCAGAGACATGTCTAGGAAGTATGAATAAAGAGTGTCACAATGTAGATGGTGCAAACAAAATCACCATGCTCTGAGAGGATTCCTTAAACATCTGACTTGAATCACGCATTTTGGATTGTATTTTTACAGCCAGAGTGACCCACAGTTTTTCTTAAAAGTAGGCTATTAAAATATCTCTGAAATATTTTGGAATTTGGAATCATTGCATTCTGTTTTTATTTACATTTATTAACATTTTACAAAGCATCCCAATTTTTTTGGACTTTGGGTTGTATATATACATATACATATACACATATATACACACACACACACACACACACACACAAACACACACATACATATAGTATCTCACAAAAGTGAGTACACCCCTCACATTTTTGTAAATATTTGATTATATATTTTCATGTGACAACACTGAAGAAATGACACTTTGCTACAATGTAAAGTAGTGAGTGTACAGCTTGTGTAACAGTGTCAATTTGCTCTTCCCTCAATATAACTCAACACAGGCGTTAATGTCTAAACCGCTGGCAACAAAAGTGAGTACACCCCTAAGTGAAAATGTCCAAATTGGGCCCAATTAGCAATTTTCCCTCCCTGGTGTCATGTGACTTGTTAGTGTTCCAAGGTCTTAGGTGTGAATAGGGAGCAGGTGTGTTAAATTTGGTGTCATCGTTCTCACTCTCCCTCATAATGGTCACTGGAAGTTCAACATGGCACCTCATGGCAAAAAACTCTCTGAGGATCTGAAAAAAAGAATTGTTGCTCTACATAAAGATGGCCTAGACTATAAGAAGATTGCCAAGACCCTGACACTGAGCTGCAGCACGGTAGCAAAGACCATACAGTGGTTTAACAGGACAGGTTCCACTCAGAACAGGCCTCGCCATGGTCGACTAAAGAGGTGCACATGCTCAGCGTCATATCCAGAGATTGTCTTAGGGAAATATATATATGTATAATATAATATTACATGTTATTAGGGTTATTTCAACTTTAGTGATATCCACTGTTTTGCCATTGTCATATTGTTTTACATTAAGTCATTTGTGATGTACTTTTAGTCTAGATTTTTTTTGCAGGTTTGTTTTTTTACCATTCTAAATGCAGGATTATATTAACATTATTCTGCTGTTTTACTTAAGTGTTCATACTTTTCTTTTCAAGATTTGAGGAGCCTGTGGGATTATCGGCTATAGATGGTCCTATGTAAGAGGTGCCCTAGTTTGTGTATAAGGAGTAGAGTACTATGATTTACACAGATCTGGAAATTGACCATTCTTCAAGCTGACCCAGTTGAACTTTGCAGGAGATAATTTCATTTTAATGACGCTGTAAAGGGAAGATGGTGAAATACAAAATGGCTTCATCTAGGATTCTTAATAGACTAATTTTATTAACCTCTTTCTTCTCTCTCAAACATACCATAGCTCTCTAGCTGGCTGCAGGTTTCCTGCAGGGTCTATGGACTCTTATATGCTTCTGAGAACTCAGTATGTAACACAGGAAAGCCTGGAGCAGCCTGCCACACTAAACTCAGGTGACATGTGCACATACACACACAATCACACACCCACACGGGGAGACAGAGCAACCTCAAGAGTAATGCTCTATTTGAAAGCACACTGACATGCACACACTGCACTCACACTTGGTGACCTTTTCATGCAGCAAAGGAGACGTCAAAAGTGGAGTTCTGTTGTAGAGAAGTACTTGGTTTACAGATTAAATAGGAAAATGGTTGCTGTGACTAACCAGAGGCAGATGCTACAAGCACAAGTCTATATAAATAGCATTCTAATCCTAACCACTTGCCCTGAGTGAGTCTGTACGAACCCATAAAAACCATCAGGACCAAGACAGGACTTTGATATGCCTCTCAGCTCATGTCAAACTCCTTTTATAACCTTTGAAATTGACTGATGTTAGAGCTTGGGTTAGGAAAACTGGAGCTCAAAAAAATGGGTGGATAAGGACAACAAAAATAGGATTAGGAGTTTAACCTTCCCTGCAGAATTGTTCTTGTACAGTACAGTTCTGAGTGCTTTCCTCTACCCTGGCCCATTGTGCAGAAGACTTCAATTTTAGACCAACTTGTTCCAGATTTCAATTGAGCCCCTGGACCTCGATCCAGCTCAGACACAGGAAAACTTTCCTGCAGTGCACGTGGAGGTATCCAGGATGCAGCATGGATGCAGCACATGCAAAAATCATAGTCAAAATTTATAGTGTAGGTTGAAGCAGGGGCAGACAGCATAAAATAGTTGCAATCCATAATTAATGACAAAAAAATGCGGGTCAATACCAGGAACCTCGGAAGACGGAACTAGGAAAATCCATGGAAACTAAACCTTTCACTGAAATTAGGACACGTGAGCATATATATATATAACCAAACTGATCAGGAAATAATACAAAACTGGTGAGTAAAATCAACACACTATAGGGCAATAAACCAATGACAGGACGAGGGCTTATACGAGGCACAAATCAAAGCAAATGCACTTTTGCTTGCAAGATGCAAGATAAAGACGAAAACCACAAACATTTGTTCACACTGAGAGCGGGAATTACATAACATTCACCAGCTGTCTGCACATGACAACTCAATCTATTACTGTGGATTGGTCAGAGTACTGTAACACTATGGCCAACCCAGGATTCATTTCTGGAATTGCTCACCCGGTCGGCTGGCCACTGTGGGATACTTGGTATATCGTATTGGAAAGCAGACTATATCAGCATCATATAGGACACACTTAGGGACAGTGGTGGCTTGGCGGTTAAGGATTACTGATCGGAAAGGTGGGGGTTCAAGCCCCAGCACTGTCAGGCTGCCACTGTTGGGCCCTTGAGCAAGGCCCTTAACCCTCTTTGTTCCAGGGGTACTGTATCATGTCTTACCTCCTCACATGCTGGGGTATGCAAAGAAAAGAATTTCACTGTGCATATGTATATGTGACCAATAAAGACTCATTATCATTACATTTGCATTTACATTTATGGTATTCGGCAGAAGCCCTTATCCAGAGCGACGTACAGAAGTGCTTTGAAGTCTCCGTCAATAAACACATCCTGAAACTGGTTCACTAGGTCATGGAAAAAGAATACTATGAGTTGAAAAACTCTGTTGGGGAGGTAATTTATTGAGAAAAGCTCACAGACAACATGTTTTTTTTTTAATGCTAGTTTAAGTACTTCAGGAAGAGGAAAGTCTTTGGACGTCATTTGAAAACATCTAGGGGAACTTCATTCCACCACCTAGGTTACAGAACAGAGAAGAGTCTTGATGCATTCCTTCCTTGTACTTGAGAGATGGTGGAACCAGTCGAGTGGTGCTAGAGAATCGGAGAGCGTGTGTTTCAGGGTGTGATAAGTGCTTTGAGGTAAGTGGGAGCTGGTCCGTTTTCTGCTTTTAAGCAAGCATCAATGTTTTAAATCTGATGCGGACAGCTACAGGAAGCCAGTGGAGGGAGTGTAGCAATGAGGTTGTCTTGGGAGAACTTGGGAGGGTTGAAAACAAGTCTTGATTGTTGATGATTCACTATATGGCCATTACATTTATCCAGAGTGACACTGACTGAGCCTGGTAAAAAAAAAAAAAAATCCATCTTTCTTATCAGTTATATAAAAAAAACAAGTTATGAAAGTGCATATTGACCTTTTCACACCCAATATCAATCACCTTCTTGATGCAAGTTACTTATGATCAAGTCATAGTACTATTTGTTTGTTAACAACTAGAATGCAAATCCAGAATACTGCTACAGATGTCAGAACATTATGTCAGAACAGATTAAGTGCACTTTGCTGTTGAACACACAGAACATATGCTTAACATTGTCACAACAAAGATGAGTAAAAAGCCAGCAGCACTAAAACACATCCAAACAATTTACGGTACCTTGAGGCCCAGTGAAATTAGATTAAAATGAGATAATTCAAGATCTTTCAAGAATTCCTGTATTTTATATAATGGCTGAGATTGGGAATGGGATAGTGGTCCAATAACTGTAAAGTTGGTTGCTTGATATTTAATTTTCCTAATTTATTTTGCGTGATATCCTGTGCACTGGCATTGTAAAAACACCATTTTTGTTTTTCACCTGGTTTAACCACAGTGGTCATCTTTGTGTCATGGCACACACAAATTTAGGTTATACAGCTTTTTACAGAAACTTCAATATGTCAGCTCAGGATTGTCTTAGCTCTTTGGAACAAAAACATTTCTAAAGCATATTGCAAGGTATGGACATATATAAACATTTAAATCATTCTTGTTCCTTAGACTTAGCACGTCCAAATGTAATGCTGAAGTAGCTCACAGTTCCACGTTTAGGGTCAATTTATAATGGGAAGGGTTCCAGACACAGGCTTAATTTTAGGGGGTACCTAGATAAGAATAGTGTACAAGCAGAACATTTCAGATCTGAGAATTCTCTTTCAAATTTTTTTTCTTTTTTTATGGGGCGAGAAAGTGCTTTTTTCATGTATTTATTTATTTTAATTCCCTCACTTTTGGGTTGAATATCTCTGGTGGGGGATGAGATACGAATCTGAAATTTTCCTCTACGGTAGCATTCTGCTGTACAAATTATACATTTGAGATCCCATTGGTTACAGAGCTAGGACTAGTAAAAATCTGGGGAAAAGCCTACTTTATTCATGCATTTTGAGAAATGAATAGATGTACAGTAATATAAGCATAACAAACATTAAAAATGAATAAGAGAACAGGGTGGAGACATGCACCTTTTCCCTTTGTAGATATTTTCATAAGCACCGTGTGAACACTCTTATACAACATTTTACCCAAACTCATAAACTTTCTGCTGACCGGGCATTCATCTAAAAAGCAGAATGGAATTCTTATCTTTACCTCGTGATCAAGGGAGACTCGCGTTTGATTTTGGCTCCTTTCAAGCATTCAGTAGCAATAACTCATCTTTCTGTAACGCAGCAATGACACAGTGCTTCCAAAATGCCAGGCTTCATTAAGCGCCGATCAAAAACACACGATCATGATTAATGTCTGCATTGCATGAGAGGGTGGAGAGGAAACAACAAGTCGCAAAGGACACAGTAACACTTTCATCAGAGCGTTTCCAGACAAATCTAAGAACACTACACAATGTACATGCAAATCCAATTGCTCTGTGTTTAGCTAACCAGCAACATACAGGTAATTCTACGTAATTCTACAGGTAATTTATATACGAATAAAATTGAATTGAATTGAATTGAGTTTAGCAATGTGACAAATCAAGAATGAACAGGTGAATGATAAAGAGTGGTTTTCTAAGAAGAAGCTATAAATCTGGTCCTCCGTCCCTAGACTGAAGTAACACATTGTCAGACATACTCTAATCTTGTGCCTCAACAAATTTAATTCAAACCTCTCAAGTTCTAGCAATGCAAAATCTCCCACTTGTTTGGCTTCTCATTGATTAAAAGTGCAATTACTGTATATACCCACATTTCCATCCTGATTTGCTATTTATCTCATTCTTCCCCTCGCCTTTTCTCTCCGAATAGTGTTACACATCAGCAAACACCTAAACTTGACCCGAGAACAAGTCCAACAACAATAGCAAAATAATCACTTTTTGTTTTATGTAGTTTGATGTAGTTTCTACCACACTGTCCTGTGTAATATGTTCAATTGTTTTTACAGTACGCTGAATAAAAATCATATCATGCCCAATATTCTAAATTAGGACTGAAAGCACTGCCGGTTTATACTGACACCCATTCATTACTGGTTTAGACCTTACTTAACTGTACAATTGTTTGTTAGCATTTTGACAGTTTAACAGTTTACTAGTGTTAACAGTGGATATTCTTAGCCTGAGAATTGCAGTATGGTATATCACAAGGTTTTACTTTAGTTCTCTTATTATTCACAATTTCTACCAAGCCCATTGTAACATGTATCATGACTTCTATGATGATTCAATATGGTGACTGATTTAATCCTAAAGTTGGACAGTTTAAGTGTCCAACTGCTATAATGGTTAAGACTTTATTTAACTTAAGGCTGAGAATTTCACTGATGCTTAGATGTTCAGTGACAGTTCCAGAGAACACAGAGATTAAAAGAAGTATCCTATATGATAAGAGGCATATGCTGTTTCACAGTAAAATGAACTAAATGTTAACTTCCTAATAAATGCATTGTATAGGCTATGAAAACAGCTAACATTTCTGCCTCTTGATGAATAAAGAGGTCCATAAAACTAACGGGTTTGTGATAAATTCAGAATTTTCAGATGAGTGCTGTCTTAAGTTGAATCCCCATAACCGGGCACACATAAGAACACAACCTCAACATCCTGATCTTCTTGTTTTATATAATATTTTCCATAGCATAATCAACACTACATTGGAAATTAACGGATATGTGTCAAGATATGAGCTAAATATGGAATTCATTAGAGCATCCAGTGGCTATGTTTGTAGTGGGTAATTATGGTTGTGTGATTTGAGAGATTGGGTGTATGACCTTGTGCACACAGAGATTATTGTCAGGTTAAAAAAGTCCATTAATTCAAAATGAACATTCAAAACTCACAATTAACCAATGACGAACACCTCATACTGCATAATCCCACAATGCAAGTGGTGTCTGGGAATTTCTTTTTTGTCTTTCTCCCTTACTGCTGGTTCTGTCTTTTGGCAAAGATATTGGTCAATAAATACAACTGAAGCCGAAAGATTATTATTATTTTATTTTTTTATTTTTTTACACATTTCATGTGCCCGTACATCTCTTCTTGTAAATCAATTAGGGCATCTACAGTACTTTGTTCACATCAGAGGAAATTTTAAAAGAATCAATAAGAGACAGGTTTATTTCAGCTCCACAAGTCTATTCCTCCTTCAAGCAATTTATAAAGATCTGACGATACTACACGCATCTATACAAACAGTTGCATGGAAATATAAACATCTTGAGACCCCAAGGACACTGCATGATTCAGGAAGGAGGCACAGATTAACTACTACTGATGAATGAACTTTCATCTTTAAGGTACAACTGAACCCCAAGATAACAACAGAGGGACTGGTGATGGAGTTGGAGGCATCAGGTAACAAAGTATGTGCATCCACTGGTTGTTTGTTGATCACAATGACAATGACCTAGCCTTTTGGATGAGTGTTCGCTGGTCAAAAGAAGCAAAAATTGAACGGTTTGGCGATAGTGATCAGGTTTTTAATCCAAAGAACACCATCCCAACTGTGAAGTGGCATCATGAAAATAGATGGCATCATGAGGGAGGAGGATTATCTAGAACTACTGAAGCAACACCTCAAGACATCAGTCAGATCAATTCAACCTTGGTGACTAGCATACGTGTAAAACTGTAACAAAATGACTTGAAGACAAATAGAAATAGAAAATAACAGCATAGAAAATTTGTGGACTGAAGTGAAAAGCGTGTCTGAGCAAGGAGGCCCACAAACCTGACTGATTTATTCCAGTTCTGTCAGGAGGAATGAGAAAAGATTCCAAAGCAAAAAACAGTATTGAGAGAAGCTTGTTAAGGCTATATTCCAAGTGTTTCACTCAAGTTAAGCAATTATAAGACAATGCCACCAAATACAAACAAAGTGCATGTAAACTTTTGAACATCTGATATAGTATATAAAAGCTGAATTAAATCTGTCTCTTAGCTTTATTATGGAAATAACAGCTATCCTAATTGACTTAACATATGAAATGTATGGTAAAATGAAATGTGAGAATCTCTATAGCCTACTGTAAGTGTATGTAAACTTTTGGCCTCAATTGTTGGACAAATTATATTTAGGTAACGAGTCTAAACCAAAGAGATGGATAAAGTATACATAATGTACATATAAGGTATACATACTCACTGCTCTAACTGACTTCCCTGCAGCATGCAGTTTTTTTTTCTCTACATATAGTGAGAACATTTGTGTTAAATATTAGCACTGTTCCAAATGTAGTGCTGACTTCACCACCCAGAAATTTAACAGCATGACTGAATCAGGAGGACAATTCATGAAAGGTCCAGGCAACTGGTATTCTCTACTTAAGCATTAAAAGTGGATTAGACATCAATAATTCTGGCTGTTGTTTTTATCTGTGAAAGACCGATAAAGCATTGTAAGTGAATGCTGTGGTCTCAAGCATTCGTGCTAATTGCTGACATTGTGAGTTTGTTGATCTAAATGGGGTTTCTGTCTGGTTTTTGATAGAAGGCCGCCATCTAACAGTGTGAGAGAACAAAATCTAGTCCAGGTAATACATTTCACCCCTTTTATCTATTAGCCAAATAACCTTTTCACACCATGAAGTCCTGATTAATGGTTCGAAATGGGCCATGCGTTAGAGAATTTGCCACAGCAAAGTGCAAGGTAATGGACTCAGCATGGGACTGGTGAGTAAGGAACCACTAAGTGCCCCCCAATTTATACACTTGTGTCAGGTAAAGCGGGTGTGTGTGTGTGTGTTTATGGGAGGGTTTGCATATTTTATGTAGACAATAAACCACTCACAGTGTAACATCCATCACCATTTAAAACACTAGCTGCTTGCTTCCATGTCAGCATACAATTTTGCATCTCATTTGTCTTACACCAATGTAATACCATTTTCCTGGTTCTCAAATTAAAGCTGAAATTTTCATGGTCATATACAGTATATATGAAAAAATACAACTTCATGCACTAATTTGCCAGTCTAGTTGGAAGTGTTGTATTGTTGTAGGAAAATAATCCATGCCAGGGTGGTATGATATGGAGTGACATGAAGCAGGGGGTTCTGGTGTACACTTGATGCATGATTTTGTGTCCAGCAGCAGCAGCAGCAGTAGCAACATTGGCAACGGCATTGTTCACACATATCGTACACATGTGTATCTTATGTAGGTCTACGTCTTGTGGATGCTACACACTGGTGGTGGATTGAGGAGATTTCCCCCTATACAATGCAAAGCAAGCGCTTAAGTGTCTAGAAAAGCACTATATAAATCTAAGAATTTATATTATTAATAATAATATTATTATTATTATTAGTATTATTATTATTATTAAAAGTGACACTCACTAGATGGCACATCAGTTTTCCAAGTAAACTCTAAAATGTTTAGTGATTTCATGCTCAGCAATTTGAAGTATCTATAGAACAGTGTGCAAGTATCTATAGAATAGTACGAAGTACTTGTGGAATAGTACGCAAGTATCTGTGGAATAGTACGCAAGTATCTATAGAATAGTGCGCAAGTATATATAAAATAGTGCGCAAGTATCTATAGAATAGTACGCAAGTATCTTTAGAATAGTAGGCAAGTATCTGTATAATAGTGTGCAAGTATCTATAGAATAGTACAAAGTACTTGTGGAATAGTGCGCAAGTATCTGTGGAATAGTATGCAAGTATCTATAGAGTAGTGCACAAGTATCTATAGAATAGTGTGCAAGTATCTATATAATAGTACGCAAGTATATATAAAATAGTGCGCAAGTATCTATAGCGTAGTGCGCAAGTATCTATAGGACAGTACGCAAGTATATATATAATAGTGCGCAAGTTTCTATAGAATAGTGCGCAGTTATCTATAGAATAGTGCGCAAGTATCTGTAGAATAGTGTGCAAGTATCTATAGAATAGTACAAAGTACTTGTGGAATAGTACGCAAGTATCTGTGGAATAGTGCGCAAGTATCTATAGAGTAGTGCGCAAGTATCTATAGAATAGTACGCTAGTGTCTATAGAATGGTGCGCAAGTATCTATAGAATAGTACGCAAGTATATATATATAATAGTACGCAAGTATCTATAGAATAGTACACAAGTATATATATAATAGTACGCAAGTATCTATAGAATAGTGCGCAAGTATCTGTAGAATAGTGTGCAAGTATCTATAGAATAGTGTGCAAGTATCTATAGAATAGTATGCAAGTATCTATATAATAGTACGCTAGTGTCTATAGAATAGTGCGCAAGTATCTATAGAATAGTATGCAAGTGTATATATAATAGTACGCTAGTATCTATAGAATAGTGCGCAAGTATCTGTAGAATAGTATGCAAGTATCTATAGAATAGTACATATCTATAGAATAGTACACACGTATCTATAGAATAGTACATATCTATAGAATAGTACATATCTATAGAATAGTACACACGTATCTATAGAATAGTACATATCTATAGAATAGTACATATCTATAGAATAGTACACAAGTATCTATAGAATAGTACATATCTATAGAATAGTACACAAGTATATATAGAATAGTACATATCTATAGAATAGTACACAAGTATCTATAGAATAGTACATATCTCTAGAATAGTACACAAGTATCTACAGTATAGTACACAAGTATCTATATAATAGTACATATCTATATAATAGTACACAAGTATCTATATAATAGTACACAAGTATCTACAGAATAGTACACAAGTATCTATATAATAGTACACAAGTATCTATATAATAGTACACAAGTATCTATATAATAGTGCGCAAGTATCTGTAGAATAGTGTGCAAGTATCTATAGAATAGTACGAAGTACTTGTGGAATAGTATGCAAGTATCTGTGGAATAGTACGCAAGTATCTATAGAATAGTACGCAAGTATCTATATAATAGTATGCTAGTGTCTATAGAATAGTGCACAAGTATCTATAGAATAGTGCGCAAGTATCTGTAGAATAGTATGCAAGTATCTATAGAATAGTACATATCTCTAGAATAGTACACAAGTATCTATAGAATAGTACATATCTATAGAATAGTACACAAGTATCTATAGAATAGTACATATCTATAGAATAGTACACAAGTATATATAGAATAGTACATATCTATAGAATAGTACACAAGTATCTATAGAATAGTACATATCTATAGATTAGTACACAAGTATCTATATAATAGTACACAAGTATCTATATAATAGTACACAAGTATCTACAGAATAGTGCACAAGTATCTATAGAATAGTACATATCTATAGAATAGTACACAAGTATATATAGAATAGTACATATCTATAGAATAGTACACAAGTATATATAGAATAGTACATATCTATAGAATAGTACACAAGTATCTATAGAATAGTACATATCTCTAGAATAGTACACAAGTATCTATATAATAGTACACAAGTATCTATATAATAGTACACAAGTATCTACAGAATAGTGCACAAGTATCTATAGAATAGTACACAAGTATATATAGAATAGTACATATCTATAGAATAGTACACAAGTATCTATAGAATAGTACATATCTCTAGAATAGTACACAAGTATCTATATAATAGTACACAAGTATCTATATAATAGTACACAAGTATCTACAGAATAGTGCACAAGTATCTATAGAATAGTACACAAGTATCTATAGAATAGTACACACGTATCTATATAATAGTACACAAGTATCTATATAATAGTACACAAGTATCTATATAATAGTACACAAGTATCTACAGAATAGTGCACAAGTATCTATAGAATAGTACACAAGTATATATAGAATAGTACATATCTATAGAATAGTACACAAGTATATATAGAATAGTACATATCTATAGAATAGTACACAAGTATCTATAGAATAGTACATATCTCTAGAATAGTACACAAGTATCTATATAATAGTACACAAGTATCTATATAATAGTACACAAGTATCTACAGAATAGTGCACAAGTATCTATAGAATAGTACACAAGTATCTATAGAATAGTACACACGTATCTATATAATAGTACACAAGTATCTATATAATAGTACACAAGTATCTACAGAATAGTGCACAAGTATATATAGAATAGTACATATCTATAGAATAGTACACAAGTATCTATATAATAGTACACAAGTATCTATATAATAGTACACAAGTATCTATATAATAGTACACAAGTATCTATATAATATTGTGCAATTATGCAATTTGAGACAACACTAGTTACTGCCTCTGCGGCAGATGACAGGGAAATTTGTTCCACATGGTTGTTAGCATGTTATTTTAGTGAAAAATATCAAAGTAACTTGAACCCTATTAATTTAAATTTAGCTTGTCTAGTTGATCTTCCCAACAGTATTTGAAAATATTAACACACAACAGCAGTCTTTGATATTTCTGATATTAATCTGTAAAATAAATGAATGAAACAAAAGAGAACATTGCAACTTTCTCTCATAACCAAATTTATAAATCAGTCAACCCCTAGTCTGGGAAACCCTGTCCTGACTCGATTCTATTCTTCTCTAGTCACACTTGCAGCACATTGACCATAATAACAATGTTGTTAAACAGGTAGGTGTATTAATATTGGACAGTCTTAGCTTAGCTTGATAACTCTTGGCTGCTGTGTTAACATGTGACTCATCTGCAAAACCCCAGCACTCACTATGCCTGGTCCATTACCTTGGCACTCAACTGTGGCACATTCTGTAACACATGGTCCATTTTAAAGCATTAATCAGTACTTCATGGTGTAAAAGTTGTTTGCCTAATAGATAAAAGGGGTGAAATGAATTACGTAGACTGGAGATGAGAGTTTGTTTCTCTAGCGTTTCTCAATTGTTTCACAGCAACAGTTGAAATGCTCACAAAACAATGCAACAGTTCTCTAAATCATTGTAATGTATTATAGAAAAGGTTTAGGCTTTTTTGGAGTATCACTTCCCTCTGATTTGTTAAGAAAGGCAGTCAGTCACCACTCTATGAGGCCTCTCTACAAAAAAAACAAAAAACAAAAAAAAAACCCACATGTTTTGAATCCAGTAAAAACTTATGTAAAGTCGCCGTGAAGTGCCTTGAAACGCGTAGGATTATTTGATGTGTTGATTGATAATTTCCACTGAAAAAGGAAGTCAGGGTGGGACATATCGAGTGACTCCTCCCCCTTTTTAAATAGCCAATAGCGTTTAGCTTATCTGATAGTCAGGAAACTTACAACTGTTAGGGGTGGGACATTTCAGATCCTAGAGAGCATTTGATTGGACAGGAAATCTGATGAGAAGCCAGAATGTGAAGTGCAGAATGATGTTGATCCGTATTGGTGGTAGAGAGAGACTGTACGTTTTGAATGTATATATCTTCTAAATTAGAATGATCATTGTTTTGGAGCACACTAGCTTACAGATAACCTTAAGGCTGACATATTCACACTAAAAGCCACAAAACAATTTTGATTTCATGGGAACAGTGTGTAGTTCTTCTTCCTCTTATTATTATTATTATTATTATTATTATTATTATTATTATTATTGTTATTACTGTTATTAGAGTTAGAAAGAAGACATTTTGTTCATACGGAAAAGCCAGATAAGATTACCCGACTATCTTGCCTTACACCTTCAGACAAAACATGTGTCTGAGCAAAAGCTTTTTGTTTTTCGTGTGTGTGTGCACGCTTGTGTGTTGAATTAGGGAAATATTTAGGTTCTGTCACTTGTTATTATGTCCTGCTGATCGCTTAGGGAGAGTAAGACAGAGAGGGCTCAATGATTCGCTCTCCTCTTATTGATTTCCTTTAGCCTGCCTAAGAACTGGGGCAGGCCAGAGTGAGTGAGTGAATGAGTGTGTATGTGTGTGTGTGTGTGTGTGTGTGGGTGTGTGTGTGTGTGTACACATCCAGTATGACTGGAGCAATCTGAACATATTCATGAGCAGGTTTAATTCGGTATAGTTTAAATATTTTATATATAAGTCTAAAACCATGTATGTTGTGAATATATATGCAAAATGGAAATATTATTACCAAGTCCACATACAAATAAAAAACCCCACTATCATAAACACATATTTCCTCACCTTTAAACTGCTCCTGCATTGTTCACGTGTGCATTCATGTCTATATGTAATGTCCTTAGGGTTTAATGGCATCAAGATAATGCTAAGGGTTTCCTTATAGAGTGGAAGGTAATTATCAAGTCACAGCTGCAGCCTTGATTGATTCTGAAGCGTAATTTCTCCCAGTGTGATGCGCGCGCGCGCACACACACACCCACACAAATAGTGCTGCCAATGCTATTGATACCCAATTTTGCTTCAGCCTACGGACAAATTGGCAAGTTTAACAAGGGCTGTTATGCGCTACTATACTGAATCACTCACAGACTCAAAAACAAACACACACATACACACACACCATTATAAATGAAGGTTCTAATGTGTCAAACTATTGCAAGGATAGCAGTAATCCCTTCTTACAGAGTAGAGAACATCAATCTATAGTCAAGTGGGAGGAGGGTGGAAAAAGCAAGTTAGTTGTTTATTTATTTATTTATTTATTTATCCGGGGTGGGGGCTAGTTTAAAAAGTAGTCCACAGTCGTCAAATCTGTTTAGAGAAAATAACTGGGATAAATTTAATGAATTTTTGCAAACATAGGCTATGGTGAACACATAGTATATATAAGTGCAGACAACGTATCTGTGATGTACAGAACGATTTCTGTTGTAAGCAAAATTGTAAAGAAGGGTGAAGGATTGGATCAAATCCGTACTAGGCGATTAAAAAAAATTCATGTTGTAGGCATTGCAAATCAACAATTCAAAAAAACATCCTCCCTTTACACAATACCAGTCCAATACCAATGCAGTTTAGCTCGGCTGAAAATTATGCTGAAATCTGGACCCCGGCTCTGCACCCCAAAGTAAGTAAAAACCAGCAACATGTGTAAGAAATGCAGACCAATGAGACAGAATTTGTTATTTTTGTAAATGAAATTGAAATGTTAATTTAATTTTTCTTTTTTTACTCTGAGACACTGTTCATTTTGCCTCATTGTGACTGAAACTCTGCAGTTTGCAAAGCAAGTAAAGTTTTGTTGTTAGATCACTGTTTGGTGCCTTTCATTTTACTTTTTAACATGAGTTTGCAAAGCTTCTAAACCAAGTATCTTATCTAAACTTTGATATTGCATTCTAGCTTAGCAGTCTTTGATGCTCACTTTTTTCTGTGGGCTTTGGTCTACAGTACCCGATAAAAGATCAATCGTGAGTTTTATTTATGACAAATACAAAAAAAGAATGTTAATGTCTTGTGATCATGACTAGGAATATGTGTGCATAAAAGCTATAATGCAACAAGTGATAATAAATAGAATCAAATGCTAAGTCTTTAACATTCTGGTAGACGCTTGACTACAGAGCCTAGTGAAATGAAAAGGACTGCCATAGACCTTTATACAGAATTTTATAGTGCTGGTGTGTGTAATTTATCTTGTAGGGAGGAGCTATTGATGGGTCTCCCAAAACTGAGCACAAATCAAATCACTGGAGTCTGGATATTGAATTCCAGCAACTAACTACTGCCATTTCATCAGCTTGCAATGATGGGTTGGCAGACCTTTTATTAATGTTTTTGGGGAGCGCTTAGTCTTGATTTGTTGGAGTGGAAATTTTGTTTGTTTTTCACAGGACAACAACATCAGAAATAACAATAAGGTTGGCCAGGCTTGAAATAAACAAGGCAAAGAACAATGAAGGATAGATGTACTGAGTTGGGGGAGTGGCTTAGTGGTTTGCATGCTTACCTCACACCTCTGAGATTGGGGACTCTTGTCTCTGCCATGTTCTCACCATCCTTCAGAGGCTTCCTCCGGGCACCCCGGCTTCCTTCACCATTCCAAAGGCGTGTTGTAGGCTGATTGGCATTTCCAAATTGTCCATAGTGTGTGAATCGGTGTTGGAGTGTATGCACAAATGTGAGCTGTGATGGATTGGCACCCAGTCCAGGGTCTTCTCCACCTTGTGCCCCAAATTGCCTGGGATAGGCTCCCAGCTCCCCGCAAACTTTTGTACTGAACTGTCTTGAGCAAAACGTCTCTCTTTCTGCCAGCCCAACATGGAGTACAAGGTGGAACTGCACTATGATTTCTTCATTGGGAGGTGTAGACATGAATTCTATTTGTTGCAACACATAGCTACCAACGTATGTAGGCATGTATGAGACTAACAAGAAGGAATATAGTACAAAGACGTCCTTGATCTTGAGCAAAAGTTGAAAGAAGTAGTGCCAATTAGATTGAGAGGAGAATACAGTTAACCGCCGGCATCTCAGCAAAACTTTGGCCACCTTTTCATTTTCTAACATATGGGAATCATAAGCGAGAGTGAAGATCCATTTGTAAAAGGTTTAATACAGATCAAAGCAAATGAAATACAAGAAATCCAAAGAATAATCCAAAAACAGGTGGCCAGTGATGCGGCAGGTATCATTGCTGCATCACAGCTACAGGGTCTACAGATCAATTCTGAGCTTGGGTTACTGTCTGCATGGAGTTTTGCATGTTCTCTATGTCTGCAATGGTTTTCTATGGGTTTTCATGCTGGTAAGTAGAATGGCTATTCTAAATTGCCCTAAGGCATGAATGAATGTGTGTCCCACCCCATGTCCAGTGTTCCTGAGATAGGATCTGGATCCACAGTAACCATGACCAGAATAATGAGGTTATTGTAGATGGATGGATGGATTTTGGACAAATTCTAATATAAAAAGTATGTAGAAAGCCTGGCTACTCTCTGACTCCTTCTCTTAGTGTCCACAGTAAATGCTGTTGGGCTGTAAGGAACACAGAGGTAATTCATCAGGTTGATTGAGGTACACTGTGTCATGGGATCGTGGCTTGAGACTAAAAGCAGATAAAAAGCCATTTCATTTGAAAACCCACAGAGGAGACTTGGTGCTTCTTCATCCCAACTGCTCCTTCATCCCACAACAGCATTTAGCTGTAGCATAGCAACCACCTGTGCAAGAGAGAGACTGACAAACTCAGTATGTTCTACATCACATACTCAGGATGAAGAACAATTACTGTCCATCCAGGGTGCAAAGTATATATATATATATATATATATATATATATATATATATATATATATATATATATATATATATATATGTATATATATATATATATATATATGTACACTACAGAGAGGAGACATGAAGATCATCTGAGCAGGAAAAAAAATTCACAGAATGATATTTGTGATAAGCGAGCAGGCAAGTATACAGTACATATCATAGAATGTTAGAATGTTCCTCGTAGCCGGCCTCCCAAGCAGGGATGGCACCAACAGTT
The DNA here is from genome assembly GCA_012411365.1 of Ameiurus melas. Classification (NCBI taxonomy): domain Eukaryota; kingdom Metazoa; phylum Chordata; class Actinopteri; order Siluriformes; family Ictaluridae; genus Ameiurus; species Ameiurus melas. The sequence continues at coordinate 5,375,697 of CM022779.1, forward strand.
CAAAAGGGAAGAACAAACTTAACTTAAAAGTCCTTTCCTCTGTTGAGGAATGAAGCGTGGAGAATACTGGAGAATGGCAGACGGCAGAGACGAAGGGGGCGGACAGCACTTAATGAGCGAGTTAACCACGGAGTTCGAATGGTAGCTGCTCACGTAGAGACTCATGAGACCAGACAACAGGTACGTGACAGTTGTCTGCTAATTAATAGTTCCTGATTAGGGTGATACAGGTGTGGCAGGTTAGTACTCAGGTGATTGTGAACGGGTAGGTGGAGCTGAAGGACCTGTTGTTGACCGTATGCTGGCTGAATCTGTGACACTGGCATAAAACTAGAGTTTAATATATTACTTGTCATGGTGTGTAATATTATGTTGCACATTATCATGTCAGTGTTTTAACAGAATTCATGATTTTTGTATCATTGTCCTGTTTTCACCTATCGATATAGCAAAACTACAATACGCATCATGCAAGATGCAAATACCAGAGTCAGTATAGTATAGTGATTTTTAGGAGCAAGCCGGAAAATGTTGTGTAGTGCTGTTGGGTATCAGAATCAGAAACATGTCAACAGACAGATTCATTTTTACGGCATACTATCCTTACTTCCATGCAAACAGGAGACGGTTGTGTTTACAGAGAAATTGGGGAGATATGTTTTCCAAGGAGCTCCATCTTTTCCATGCCCATTTCATCTCAGTAGGAGCTAACTATACTCTGTGAAGTTGGCATGCTAACTAAGAACTGAACAGGCGTAGCTTGCTACTTAGCTAGCATGCCTAATTTATATTGCTTTAACAAACTTATGTAGTTCACCTAAAATCCACAACAAGAAACTAGCTACCTAATGCTAGATAGCTAGTTTACGTTCTTTCTGAGAAGTTGTCTATAATGGGCGTTTGTTATCGTTAATGGAAGTTGTCTGATCAGCCAATCATGTGGGAGCAACATAATGCAAAGGATTATGCAGATACAGGTCAAGAGTTTTAGTTAATGTTTCCTTCAAAAAAAAATGATCTCTGTGACTTTAACCGTGGCATGTTTGTTGGTGCCAGAAGTGCTGGTTAGACTATTTTCGATTCTGCTGATCTCCTGGTATTTTCACACACAACAGTCTCTAGAGCTTACACAGAATGGTGTTAAAAACACCATTGTTTTTAACACCATTCTGTGTAAGCTCTAGAGACTTTAGAGGGTCTGCAGGCTGAAACACCTTGTTGATGAGAGAGACCAAAAGAGAATGAACCAGATTGGTTTGAGCTGACAGGAAGTCTATAATAACTCAAATGATCACTCTTAACAACCGTATTGAGCAGAAAAGCATCTCAGAAAGCCCAACACATCAAACCTTGATTTGGATGAGCTACAACAGCAGGAGACCACATCAGGATCCACATCTGTCAGCCAAGAACAAGGAAAAAAATGCTCATATACAGTACTGTTTACAAACACCAAACACCACCAAAACAATGATGGAAAGAGACTTTAAACCAGAGGTATTGGATCTTCCACTGAAGAAGACGGCGATTCTATGTGTATTTAGTACAAAATGGAGACCTGAGCAAAGTTCCATGTGCAGTCAACCTGACAAACTGGTAGGACTTGTAGTTATTGTCTGCTAGCAAATGATTGTCCTGACCCATGTAACTATGAGTAAGATGGCTAGGAAGGTCATTAAGACAAAGGTTAGCTAACATTATGGTAGCTACATGTGTAGTGGCTTACTTCAATTATTTGGTTCAGAGTAATTTTGAAAGCACTACAGTTTCTCTGCTTGCCTCCTGTTGCTCTTCTCGTTGGCACAGTTAGCAGTTCTTATATGTCACTGTGTAACAGTAACTCAAAAAAAATTCTAGCGGTCTGGCTTCCCTGAACACACCATTAGTTAGCAAGCACCGCCCACATCCCCCTTTCTCGCCCCATTCCCCACCCACCTAAACTTTTGTAGTTGATAACATTTTGCTTCCACCACCAAGATACCTAATCCAGTGGGGTTTTCGCCAGTATTCAAACTGGGAAATCTCGCTACACAACCCACTGCATCATTTATGATTGACTTATCAATAATTCAATTATTGATGGTCCTTCCACACAGAGAGTAATCCAAGCTCAGGATCCAATATGGAGCCATGAGGCAGCAATGCTACCCACTGTAGCACCATGCTACCCAGGATACAAACTCAGTTTGATTTTTTAAAAATGATATAGTGCAGAAGAGCAACATTTACAATATCAGTGTGGAAGTTGGCAGAGTAATGCATGTAGAGTTTTTCACAATTTTGTAGGCTTTCTTTTAGAAGAGGACCCACAGTACCACAAACACACTAAAACCCCATGAAAAAGTACAAACAAATTCAAATAACTGAGGGTGTTAGCTTACGTTGTTTTTTTTTAATAAGACACAAACTATAACCCTGTTCATAACCTTACTGCTGAATTTTCCAACCTTCTTTGTGAATGGAGGCTTTGGCACAGTTTGGAAAGCAGAACTCAACTACCTCTTTTGCAATATTGATCTCATCTCCTGAATTTACTCATTTTAAATCATTCCCATCAGTCATGTAACAACCGGTCAATGCCCTTCTCTTTCTCTTTCTCTCTCTCTCTCTCTCTCTCTCATTGGAGTATTATGGTTTCCTAGGGCTCAAGCTCCCCATGGCACCAGGTGAGAAGGTGGGTGTTGGCTTTGATTAAATGGGCTTCAGTTAGCACTGCCACTGGAATGTTGATTAGCCATTGAACTGCAGCTTGATTCCTCCATTGTTTGCTGATAAGGATCATTAAGTGCACGCAGTTGCAGACTGGGAATGACAGGCTCTGGCTCTTGGTGATGGAGACACACTTCATCTCTCAGATTGCCAATTCTTTTCAAGCAGGCATGGCAGCCCATCAAAGTAGAGGGCCTCTAACATAAACGTTATAACACACTACTCAGCAAGGGCATTTTATCACTCTAGCATTCTAATTCGCTGCATTACTGCTGCAGGAATTAGCACACTCTTTCCTCTTCCCCTCTTTTCCATGCCAGGGCTTTATCAAAACTAACAGATGACAGATCGGAGTCATACTGAATTATTCAAAGAGAAAAACCCCCAAAGACATTTCCAAGTGAAAGTACAAAGGCAGTGTCTGAAGGGAAGTGGATGAAACATTAACGTCATGCTCGGTTGTGTACCTGGGTAACATCTGGTATTATGCTCCCTTCTGAATAGGCTTCCATAAACTACACTTTAGGGTTCAAGGTCGAACTGGCTTTTCTTAGAGTCAATGATTATGTTTACATGCACATCGAATTCTATTCGGGTTGCACCCATATTCCGAATACGATGTTTATATGTGTACCAGCATTAGAACATTACTGTATACACAGTTGTTTAGGTATTCCTGAGTTTCCATTCATAAAATACCTAGCCTACAACTAATCACCTGTTAGCACCACATATATCTCCTTTCAGTGGATTTTCTAAATAAGCAATAAACACATTTCTGGCTAAAACTGGAATATTGCAGGAATGGGAATCAGAATATCGTCTTAATCGGGCAATTGGATTGCGCCATTTACGTGACTCAATACTAATTAGAACATTGCCAGATTGGAATATTGATGTGCATGTAAACGTACTCAAAGATTTTTATGTATATTTAGCTTGGGGCACATTTCTGTTTCCAGCCAGTGTTTAGGGACAGCTGGTCATTTTGATGTATTAATCGTGGCTTTGTTATTTGAAAAGTATAATAAATTGCTCAGGATCTTTATTTCATTCATTCATCCATCCATCTTCAATCGCTTACTCCTTTTCAGGGTCGCGAGGGAATGTGAACCCCCCCCCAAAAAAAAATCGGGCACAAGGCGAGGTACACTCTGGACACAGTGCCAGTCCATCGCAGGCTTTATTTAATTATTAATTGTAATTAAGAGAAGATGTGATGGCAAGCATGGATAAAGATTCATAAAGGAAGCTACTTTTGGAATGTATCTTGAAGTGCAGCTGACCAAAATGCTTTGTAGCTTTGCTAACTAAAGTTATACATTTGCTGAGTATATACAGTGGAACCAAAAACTGTACATAAAATTTTTTGGCTGGTTAGCACTGATTGGCTAAAGGATAAACCAGGGTTGGCGACTGTGGGTGATAAGTTGTCAGTATTTTGGGGAGAATACACTGAGTATTACTGAATTTAACTTCTGTAAGGTATGTGTACAATAACAACAAATTCAATTAAAAATCTTATGAACAGAAGCGCACTGATCCTTCAGTGCCACCTGAACATTGATATGTCAGTCATCCACACATAATAATAACAATGTCATTTTTCAGTTTGCACGGTGCAACAATTCACAATCAAGTGCAAATGGGTAAAAACAAAAGACGTACATTGTTTTTCAAAATCCAACATTATAAAAGAAAAATGTGTTATGATTTTTTTTTTTGTCTAATGTTCTCTAAGGCTAATAGTGCTAAAATGTACACATACACTATATGGCATGGCCAAGGTTTGTGGACACTTGACTATTACACCCAAACGTCTTCCTTCCCCAAATGTTTGCCACAATATTGGAGACATACTTTTTTTTATTGAATAGAATGTATTTGTATGCTGTAGCGTTAAGATTTCCCTTCACTGGAACTAAGAGGCCCAAACCTGTTCCAGCATGACAATGAACCTGTGCCAAAGCGAGGTCCATGAAGACATGCCAAGTTTGATGTGGAAAAACTCGACTGTCCAGCACAGAGCCCTGACCTCAATCTTCTGAACACCTTTGGGATGAACTGGAATGCAGACTGCGTCCCACGCCTCCATGCTCAACATCACTGTGTGACCTCACTAATGCTCTTGTGACTGAATGACCATAAATCCCCACACTAAGTCTTTCTAGTGGAAAGCCTTCCTAGAAGAGTGGAGGTTATTATTAACAGCAAAGGGAACACTAAATATGGAATGGGATGTTCAAAAAAAGACATATGGGTGTGATGGTCAGGTGTCCACAAACTTTTGGCCATACAGTGAACAAAGACACACTTGTCTGTAGGACAACAAAATGCTGCAGATAGAAAGTGATGGGAATATAAATGGAGAAAGGAGTAAAGATTTTTACAGTGTATTTTCTTTCTTGTTGATGATGTCCCACTCTCCCTCCTGTCCTGTCTGTCTCTTTTTGCTAAGGAGTGAGGTGGCAGGGGGCAACCCAAAGGAAGTTGTCAGGTTGGTGTGTGTGTTTGATCCAGTGCTGTTGACAGCAGAGAGTGACAGAGACTGCACAGCTATGCCGCACAACTCTCATAACATCAATTATTCAATCAGTGACAACCACACACAAGAGCTTGTTTTCTGTCTCTCTCGCTTTCTTCCTTTATCTCTCTCACTCTGTCTGTCTGTCTCTTTCTATTCCACCCAGCATGCCACTGCCAACTTACTATTCTAGTGGCGATGCTACATTATTCTATTACATTCAACTCTTAGGCATTTGTAAAACCTCTAGTATATGCTGTTCAAATGTGCATATGTACATTTTACATGCGTTTAAAACATACGTGCCAAGAAATGAAAGAAAAGCCTGAGAAACAGAAAGAAACTATGGCACATAGCTTTAGGGACTGCTTGGAGCAAGTTCTGTTTTCAATGCAAGAGCTGTTAAGCATAGTTGCTTGTGACACTAGACACTGGCATGCATAGAAACTGTATGCAGTGCTTAGAAGCCTTACATCCATATTGGAAAGGACCAAACTGAGCGCTCATAATTACCAAATGCTATAGGTCTTAACTTAGATCCCATGTTATAGCATACCAATTACCTGCGAGAACTACAAATGTGGCCTGAAGATTGCCTGCAGCAAGGCCAATAGGGAAAACCTGCCAAAGAGAAAATGAGAGAGAGAGAGAGAGAGAGAGAGAGAAGAGAGAGAGAGAAAGAGAAAGAGAGAAAGAATGGAATATGAATTCTCTGGAACTGTAATGGAGGAATGAACACCATTCTTCCAAAAGATATTACCTCATCTGATATGATGATAATGGTGGTAGAGAGCTACACTACCCTTCTAAAAAAGTAGCTAAAAGAAGTTATGATATTTTCATTTTATTGTGCAGCTACTTTATTGCATTACTGAAACCCCCTTTGGCCATGGCTGGCTATGTAAGATAATCAGAAAACATTGGGGGAAAAAAGCTTCTGTCCCCTGATGAGAACAAAATTAAACTTTTCCTGCTACAAACGCAACACTGCTCATCAGCCTGAGAACAGCATCTGCAGAGTGAAGCATGCTGGTGGTGGAATCATGATGTGTGATGCATGATGTCGAGGTGTAGACGGAAGCAAGTGAAGGTTTGCTAGTTTAATCAAATAACAAGTCCAAAGGATAAGGCAAAATAATCACAAAACATAGACAGGCAGAGGTCAGGCTATCAGGAAAACAGTCCAAACAAGAAAGATGACGTCGTTAACAAGAACAAGGTCAAAACCAGGATAAACAAACATGATATCAGGGCTTGGTATAGACAGAGATACTAGGTAACTAAGTGTATACTTCACAAAGGCATTATGTGTGAACAGTCTCCATAATGGAGTGATGTGGGTGAAGGTGCAATTGGAGGCAGGTGTCTCTAATTAGAATTGTTGGTAAATGTGTTTGTGTGTGTTTGGGAGTTGTAGTTGTCTTCGATCATGTTTGTAGTTTGTGGTGCAATCTGGTAAATGGAGCCGCTGGTTTTCTGTGATATGACACATGATGGATGCGGGAATACTTTTCATCAGCAGGAGGTAAGAAACTAGTAAGTGTTGAGGGCAAAATGGATGGTGCCAAATTTGGGGCAATTCTAACAGAAAGCCTGTTTGAGTTTTCCAGAGGCTGGGGTATGACCCTAAGCATACTGCCAAAGCTACACTGGTGTGGGAAAAAAACAAGAACCTGAATGTGTTAGAATTAAATTCAAAGTTTAGACCTCAATTTGTTGCAAGCATGAAAATTGCAGCAGTCTCCATCCAATCAGAGAGCTTGAGCAAATTCTCCCAGAAGAATCAACAAAAGTATTAGGATCTAGATGTACAAAGCTGACAGAGACATATTCCAGAAAACATAACAAAGGTGGTTCTGTCAAGTATTTAACCAGAGTGAATACTTATGCAATGTTGGCTTTTTAATATATTTTTTTATTATTAACTTTTGAATCACAAATTAAATATATTTTGCACCTTCAGATGTTAGGCATGTTTTGTAAATCAAATGCTTCAAAATCCCAATCAAGTCCATATGCTCCTATCCACAAGGCTCTTTCTAAGGTAACTTTATTTCTGGTAAGGATACAATTACGGCTGAGTCTATGAATAAGAGCGTATGCAGCTAACTGGTGCAATACATTTCTAAACAGTTTACTACTACTTCTTGCTGTGGTTGCTGGGACTACGGGTTGCTGCTATGGCCTTAAGACTGCAATTACCACATACAATTTTGCACTCAAATCTCCTTTAGTGAGCAGTGGATTAGTTCAACAAACAGACTTCATATTAAAACATAATGAACTTTCCTTTACTTTCACACTATCCGTTGTTACCCATATGCGGACGGGTTCCCTTCTGAGTCTGGTTCCTCTCAAGGTTTCTTCCTCATTTCATCTTAGGGAGTTTTTCCTCACCACTGTCACCACCGGCTTGCTCAATTGGGATAAATTCACACACTTAAAATCTGGATCCTGTGTTTATATGTTTCTGTAAAGCTGCTTTGAGACAACGTCCATTGTTTAAAGCGCCATACAAATAAAACGGAATTGAATTGAACTTCATTTTCTCTAGCTTTTCCACTGACTATGATCCGAGGAAAAATGCATTTGTGAAATTTGGAGAGATGAAACAATAAAAATGTTATTATACCCATGGAAAATATGTGTAACGTTTCACTACAGCACTAAAGCATGCCTCTACTGCACTGTCCATGTTCATCCTGAAACGCTAACAGTATCTGAGAGAATTCACAGTTTGGCAGAGTACATCCTTACCTACAGTTACTTAAATTTTTTGGAAGGCTAACATTAAACATTAAACTTTCAACTGTTCTGTGCTATTCATTAGCATGTTTCATATTTTCACTAATAACCTTTACATTCACTGGCTAATGCCCTGCCGCACATTGCAGAGTCGCCAGTTAGGCTGCAGAAGATGTCACTGTGATCCCCAACCATTCTAAGCAGCTTTCGTGTCTGTGGAGTCCATCTGTTGCTCTGCAAAATGTGTCAGCATCCTCTACCCTCTCTATTAATTGAAAAGGACCACCACTGAGCCAATATTATTTGTGTGGATACACTTGCACCAGCACCATGCACATTACAATACCAGTGTCACTGCATACCAAAAACATTTACATTTATTCATTTAGCAGACTTACAAATGAAGAAATATAAGCAAAGTGATATTTCAAGCAGAGAACAGTACAAGTAGTGCTACTATACAATATTTTTTAAATTAACTGGTACATGAGCAAAGTGCACAGAATAGAGGTGTAAGAGCAAGTCTAGATTATTTTTATTTTTATTTTTTTGAGTAGGGACCAGTTAGGGGTTAGTAAAGTTTTCAAGGAAGAGGTGGTCTTTAGCCTTGTTTTGAAGATAGTGACGAATTCTACTATCCAGATTGAGGTTGGAAGTTCATTCTAACAATGAAGCACAGTCAGTTTAAAGGTTCTGAAAAGGGACCTCATGCCTTGCTGATCGCAGGGTGTAGGAGCGAACATAAACCTCAAGGAGAGTGTTGAGGGAACACCCTACAAGACCTGCTGCTGTGGAGATGCTGTGACCCAGTCGTCTAGCCGTCACAACACATTTGGCCCATGTCAAAGTCACTCTGATCCCTACAATTGCCCATTTTTCCTGCTTCCAACAAATCAACTTTGAGAACTAACTGTTGCCAAATATATCCCACCCCTTGACAAGTGCCATTGTAACAAGATAACCAATGTTATTCACGTCACCTGTCAGAATAACAACAATTTTTGTCATTAATATTGTCATTATAAAAGCCACCGGTTGGGAAGACAACCTTTTTAAACAACACTCAAATGAAAAGTTACAGAGCCATAGCAGAGACCTTGGTTTGACAGTATGCAGGTAGAAGGCTCATGGAACCACAACTAATTGTCCCCAGACAGTTGCTCCACACAAGATTTCACAATTCTCTGTCACACTAATTATTAGGAAGTGAAGAGTGAAGCCAGCAGTCACTTGAAAGGAGTTGCAGGAAGACCTGAAAGCAGCAGGAACAACAGTTACACTGAGAACAACAGCCAATAAACCACACTAATAATCATCTCTATCCCTATAATCATCACACAAATCTCCTCTCATAAAAAGGAAGCACAGGGATGGGCATTTAAAAGCGTAGATACACATCAAAACTCATTTGGAACAATATACTCTGTCGGACCAAATGATTCAGCTCGAGTTTGTTTGGAGAAAAAAAGATTGTACACATGATCCTGAGAACAGGATACCTACAGTGAAGTACAGAGGTGGAGCATCCTGATATAGAGTTACTTCTCTGAAAATGGTACTGGAGCATTGCACAATATTGAAGGAAACATGAATACCAAGATATATTCGAGGAAAATTGAATCTCATTGGCCAAGAATAGGAATCTGGGGAGAAAATGGATATTTCAACAAGACAACAATCCCAAACAAGCTAAAAGGTCAAGAAGACCTTGAAATGGCCTACACATGAATCCCTTTGTAAATGTATGGAGGATTTTGAAACTGCGAGTCCATCAGAGTGCCTCTTATAACTGTGGGGAATTGCTGGGGAATTGCCTAGTGTAATGGGCCAAAATTGAAGCACAATGCTGAAAAAAGCTAATTACTTCTTACCATCGACATCCTGGAGCTACAACTGCAAACAACAGCTTTGCAACAAGGTACTTAGATTGGTCATTTGTGGTGTCCAAACAATTTTTTTACCCCTATCAGGTTTTTTTTTTAAATATGTATTTGCTTATTCTTATGAATACATACTTTTTGATCATATTTATAAGTACATTATGTGTAAACCTGAAGTGGATATGTGCAATGGAAATTAAAATATATATATATAAATGTCTGAATACTTATTACTTAATTAAGTGTGTGGCAATACTTTCAGTGTTATACTTCCAGGTTTGCCCATAACAGTGTCACACTGACACAAATGAAACACTTTAACCTTTTTACTTAGAATGTGTTGAATAATAAATATGCAAAAACCCAGCTGTTGTTTTTTGTTTTGTTATCATTTTATGCATGAGGGGTAATTTCTTGTAGAAATTTATTTCATACATTATAAAATATATATATATATAAATAAATAAATAAAACAAATTTACAATTATTAGGGTTGATTTGTATATCATTGAAAAATGAACTATATGCACTTATACATATGTATTGATTTGCAAAAAGAAACAATAATTACTAACCACACACGGCCAGTTCACACTGATGAGGATGCACAGAAGAGGAATAAAAAGGCTTTGCATTCCTGCACAAGAGAAAGCAACATGAAGGAGAGACAGACTGTTTCTTTCTTTTTTCTTGATTCAGTGAAGGTTCCAGTAAGGACAAGACACCTGTGGCCTGGCTAAAAAAAAAACCTGCAACGGACCCCAAAGACCTCTGCCTCTGAGTACAAAGACTCTCGCTCTCTTTAGTTATTATTTACTTTCTTTTTGCCTTCCTCTTGTTCACTCTTCCCCTTTCTCTCTAACTAGTCACCTCACCTAAAAGTTTTGAAAGTTAAGAGAAGGGTTAATTCTTTTGTTTGTGATATTTTGAGTGGTAATGTGTGTTTGTGTGTGTTGAGGGTGGGCATGAGCTCCATTGCTGTCATAGCAAACAAAATTTACACTGGACCTTTTTTTTTTTTTTTTTTTGCATAAAATGAATGCTGTGTCCCTCTGGGCCAGTATTTCTCATGAGAAAATAAGCAAACAGAGGCTCTGAGTAGGTGTAAACAGGAATAAATGCATGACAGGTATGTGTGTGCTTATGTGTTTACAACATTGAGGATTGAACAGAAGGGATGTTGGAGTTAATGCCAGGTCAGTGAGTGGGTATGTGGCATGTGTGTGAGACAAAAGTAAGTCCTAACAATATATTTTATTAATGAACTAATATCATCTCA
>CM022779.1:5391833-5489333 GCA_012411365.1 Ameiurus melas
ATACTGATTAGGTTTAAATCAATTTCCCTATTGAGCTATGCAGCTTATTCAAAGCATTATATTTATTCACTGTGTGAGGAATGCCCACTTAGCTAGCAAGGTCTTAGACATCTTTAGGCAAACTGATCACATTACTATCAACTGGCTCCAGATCGCTGTCACACCAAGTCAGGAGGCTTTAGTAGTCCAGTCACATGCAAAAATGATTTACTTGATGATACATACTACGATGGTCTAGGCTTGTGTGCATTGTTGTCTATAATTCCTTATTTTGTAAAATGGTTTAGTCTGCTTTGTTTTCACAGTAGCAGCTTCCACACCCACTGAAAATTTTGTGGCTAATTACAGATCGCTCCTCACTGGCTCCTTACCTAGTATGATTTTTACAGGCACACAGCCATGGCAAGGTTAGAAAGGAACCTAAATAAAATCATTTCCATATGGATTTGACAGTTTTGCCAATAAAGCCACAGCAACAAACAGGTTTTCCCAGACTGACACACACACACACACACACACACACACACATATATATATGAGATATGAGGACACATATATGAGGATTTTGCCCACATCATAAGACCTGTATACATTAAGAGACTGAAAAAGGCTGTGTGTTGTTTGGAGTCTCCCAGGCAATGAGTTAATAAAACCTGCAATTTTGACCCACATTTGAATGACTTGTTTACAGTCATTCAAAATCCATTAGACTTGACTCTAGTGCCAGAACAGACTTGAATGTGAGCTACTTAGTAAATTTGTGTTGAATTCACAACTGAGTCATTAGGGAATTTCCCCAGTGTGGGATCAATAAGGTCTTTATCTTATCTTATCTTATCTTATCTTATCTTATCTTATCTTATCTTATCTTATCTTATCTTATCTTCAAGTCTGATGTGTTATATAATGTAAATGCACACACAAAGACACACAGCAGAGCACGAAAAATACCCACAGTCTTATGCATTTATACACGTCCTGTTGTAGGGATGTAACCAAATTGTAATTGTAGATGCAGTTCTTGCAGATCACAGATTGGTGAACCTCTGCCCATCTTTCCTTCTGAAAGACTCTGCCTGTCTAAGATACTCTTTTTATACCCAATCATGTTACTGACCTGTTGCCAATTAACCTCCAGTTGCTTCTTATTAGTAACACTTACTTTCCCAGCCTTATGTTGCCCCGTCCCAAATTTTTTGAGACGTGTTGCGGCCATCAAATTAAAAATGACCTTTTTTTTTTCTTGAAATTGTAAATTTCCTCAGTTTAGACATGTGATATATATTCCATGTTCTACTGTGAATAATATATGGGTTTATGAGATTTGAAAATCATTGCAATCTGTTTTCATTTACATTTATTTACATTTTACACAGCGTCCCAACTTTTTCGGAATTGAGGTTGTAGCTAAGGTTGATGAACTGTCAGAGCCAGAGTTCACAGACTATGCTGACATTGCTGGCATTTCTACCTCTGGGTTTTACTAGTCTTTTCCATTGTTTCCCGGAGCATAATAATGGTAGGGTTCATATTAAAATAACAAAATAAAATAAATAACTAAATAAACAACACCTTCTGTTTTGGGTTATGCTGCTTTGGGTTTGAATCCGAATACAGATAGAGATGTTACTCTCTTTTCTACCTTTGTTGTGATCATTTTCAGGTTACCTACATTTTATTATCGAAGGGGTTCTCAGTCTTTCTCAATCTCAAACCTTGATCACACTACTTTTTTTATTACAGAGTTCTAATTTAGTACTACAGTAACATTAGGACATGTAGGTATGTGTAACAAGTGACTAAAAACCAAAGGAACATTGCTTGCACTGACGTACCATTCTAGTGGGAAGTGTTGTGATGATATAGGAAAATAAACCTAATAAAATATTAATTCGACACTCGTCCCTTCAGGGTTCCTATATTGTGTTCTGCTGCATATTGAGCAATAAAATATGAGAATTAAATATTCAGTTTTTTAACAGAAGAGAAAAGCAGGCTCCACTATGTCCAGTCTCTACAGAGCAGCAAGCACACTGGTTGAGATTCACTGCAGTCCAACGTCCAGCTGTAACTCAACCGCAAAAACAAGCAGACACTGACAAAGCATATTCAAAACATTAGAATTAAACCCCAAAAGCATAAAAAATGTGTGAGCATTTCTGATTATTGTAGGATAACCTGGCACAACAAACACATTACAACAAAATATGGTATAATAAAAGTCGACACATTAAGCTTAAATTGCAGAAGATTACATATGTTCAATTTAGGTTTGATTAAATTGGTAACATCAAGGCTTCACATTAAGGTTCGTTAGCTAATGCTTAAGTATTTATTAATTTAAGTAATTAAATGTTATTATAGTAGTTCTTCGATAATTACAAATCACTATAATAAACCACTATGTGGAATATAGTGTAGTGATTTAGTAACTAATACAAAATATAAGTTCAGCAATATGGCACTCTGAGATAAGCATTTAAGCAAAGCTTGGCTGATAAACACAACTGCACAGGTGCCATAACCAAGAATTTGATAAAGTGATGTTTAGAAAATTTTGAATAAACCTACAGTGGCAAATTGTAAAAGAAGTAGAGGCAATTCAAAATAACAAGATGTGTCCACAGCCAAACACAAGCGAAAGAAGAAATGTAGAAGGTTGTCCAGCTGGTTTGGTCTGTATGGAGTGTGAGAAAGGCAGAGAAAAATATAGAGTGCGCAAGATTAAGATCAAATCAAGCATGCACAGCTGTCACTCAGCATACAGAATAGGCAAGCTTTACTGATTGTAATGTTAGGTTCACAAAGAGTGTGTGGGCGACTGACTTGAAATGACTTGGAAGCACAATCATGATAACCAGCTTACTATAACAGACTTTCAACCTCAAGATATCAACCACTTCGTATTCATAATGGAAATCATTTTGGCATCAATCAGGCAGTTGGAAACAAATGGCACTTCCATCTGGCAATAACTTAATCTCAAGTACCTAAAACGTAGAAGGGTCCAGAAGCCCTAAAGGGTGAAGTTAAAATAAATGACAAGTGTGGTCCCTGTATTTTCTACCTACATAACAAACTGATGAAAAATTCTTAGTGTATACTGCTTTCCATCTGGTGAATATTGCTTAAAAAAAAAAAAGTTCACATACAACTTGTTTGCAGCACCTGATATGTACTGTATATGATGAATATCAATATTGTGTCACAACATAGTACATCAACCTATCTATGTTACCACTAGGCTAAGACTACTCTGTGGGTCATGTTCTGCACTAGTGTCACCTAACCACACCCACTTCACAATGCTATTTGATTAAGATAAATATGTAATAAATACATTAATCATATTTTTAAACATATTGAGTTGAGTGTGGCCCACTTCATGTGTTATTGATTACTTTTCATGATATAGGTTAAATCATAGAACGCTGTTAGAAGTCCTCATCTCAGGTAAAAACAATATGGCTTGCAAGTCACCTGGTAATACAATACAAACGTGTTTGTTTGTTTGTTTGTTTGTTTTATGATTCATCTGCAGGTTTCATCAAAGTTGTATCAAATATCCATTTTATCTTAGTGTTGTATAACAAAAACACTGAATGGCACTAATGGTAATGAACATTTCACACTGTTGCCATGACATCTCGGCAAATAAATTTTGCTTGTATTTTTTCTCATTTGTAAGTCGCTTTAGATAAAAGCGTCTGCTAAATAAATAAATGTAAATGTATAAATAAATAAAAAAGGGAGAAGCAAAAAAATTCATGGATTTCTGAAAAGCATCTCTGTAGACTACAAAATATTGTGCTGTCACATTACTAAATACCCATAAGCCTCGTCACCACCCAACTAATCGGAAAAGTGGGGATTTTCTACACTAAACAAATGTCATTATATACTGTATAAGTAAAATACCTGGATTGTAGGGCATAATGATACACAAAATGGAAATTTTATATGATATGGTGGTGTCTCGATACAATATATTTTGTTTAAAGCAAAAATAAGCATTGCCTGAATATGTGCCTTAGATTTCCATTTTCAATTGATTAAAATATTCTACATTAAATACAAGAATGGAAAGTTAATTCACACCTCTCCACAATAACACTGGTACAGAAATAAAACACACAGCATGACTGCATGCCACAATAAAATTATAACATTTACACCTAGTAGGCTACGTAAAAAGGAAATACTTGTAAACGGCATATTCTTAAAGCCCGGGGTGTCTACTTTCATATGAGGCATTAACGACTACTGTGGAGTGTGACCTCACAAATAAATTCAATACTGAACACAAGTACCCATAAAACAGGTGGTAATTCCTTTTTTTGCCTTTGGTAAAAAGAGTTCAATCCTGTGTTCTCCTCTATACAGAATGGTCTCATATCTGCAGCTACAAAGATCTCAATTACAGTTTTTTAATCTGGGTTGAATCAACCAGACAAGCTGTTTTAAAGCAGAGAGAGAAAGAGAGAGAGAGAGAGAGAGAGAGAGAGAGAGAGAGAGAGAGAGAGAGTATGTGTACATCAATGTGACATTTACAGAGATTCAATGGTATTAGTGCAGGATTAAGCTAGTATGCTAGCGTCTTAGCTCAATAAAATATGATATGATACACCATACTGGTACACCCCTACTAGCTAGCCAGCTTTCTACACACACAACAGAACGGTAGTATTCATACAACCTTAAGAAACCCTGACAGACCTATTTACACAAACATATTTTAAAAGGCACCCCTCCCCCCCTCCCTCATTTTCATGGCTACAGTTACTTAATGCAGTCTGGCACACTGAGTCATGATTTTCAATGAAATGACCTTTTTGGAGACTGATGCACTATGCTCGCATACTTCTAATCTTTATGCTATCGCTTTACCTACCTACTGTATGTTTGTGTGGGGATAGTTCCTTTCTAGTAGAAATTTAATTTAGTTTATTTATTCTGTCCACCATTGTAACTTTAAATTCTTTAACAGTAAAGGTAAATGACCCACATTTTGGTCTTTCTATCATTTTAGCAGAAGTTAATCTCGGTTCCAGAAGTTTTGAGGTTCATCTCTGTATTTCTTTGCTAATTTCAATCTGGCTTTCTGATTCTTACTGCTGATGAGTGGTTTGCATCTTGTGGTATGGCCTCTAAATTTCTGCTCTCAAAGTCTTTTTGGAACCTTCACCCCGGCCCTGTCGAGGTTTTAGGTGATGTCACTGACTGTTGTTTTGGGGGTTTTCTTCACAGCTCTCACAGTGTTTGTCATCAGCTGCTGTTGTTTTCCTTGACTGACCCATTTGGTGTCTGTTGCTCAGTACACCAGTGTTTTTTTCTATTTTAGGACATTACACATCATTGTATTGGTTATGCCCAATGTTTGTGCAATGATTTATTTTTCATCTTTTCTCAGCTTCAAAATGGCTTAGGTTTCTCCCATAGACAGCTCTCTGTTCCTCAGGTTGGCTTATCCTTTTCATCCAGTCTTCACGGGTGAAACTGAAGGCTAAAACCAAGAGTAAATGTTCAGAGTTATTTATTGTTTAAATAATCAGTCTAACAGGACACACCTGGGTAACAAGAAACACCTGCCAGTCACATGTTTTAATATTTTTTTGTATAAAATCTTTTTGCTCGCCTACAAATTGTGCTATGTTCTATGTCATTCAACACGCCACATATAAATACCAGGACACAAAATCTGAAATCCTAAACTGTCTTCTCATTTTCATCTTTTGATCTCAAACCAAAATGTTTTCAGTCTAAAGCAAAAATATCTGAATTGGCTTTGCTGTTCCCATTGTTTTAGAGGGGACTGTATAAACACACACACACACACACACACACACACACACACACACACACACACACACACGCACACAGGGGCACATTTTAGGAAAAAAGAAAAAAGAAAAAGAACAGCAACTTTTTAATTACTGCTACACACCAGTGCATCAGGCCCTTTGGAGTCTTCAAGGTGTTCCTCTGCTGAACGCTATTTAGGAGCAAAAACGTCCACTGCCATCATTGCAATGCCTTGCACTGGTAAGCAACTGGCACGTTATGCTGCATAATCACATCAATATGCATAGACAGCATTGTGGAATAGAAGGAGCTGTGCGGGTTAGCATGACTAGAACACACTGAAGTTGTAGTGCATGATTAAGCATTAGGAAATATGTATTGTATATTTAAGTATTTAAATAAAAGAAGAAAATTAATTCAGACACATCTATGTGTGTGTAGTGGTGTCTATTCGAAATTCTAATGCAAGGTGGGGAGGCTGTTCCTTCTTGGTAGCCTGCAGACGTCCTCACGGCTCTTTCTGTAGCTACTATCACAGTACACATCAATCTCGATGAGTGACATTTAATTCCCTCCACCAGGCAGAGTGAGAATGGAGTCACACACACATGCGCACACACACACGCACACACACACACACACACACACACACACACACAGACCCTCAGCCTTTCTGTTTGGAGTTCAGATGAAATAAGCCAAGCACTAGGGCATCGGTTGAAAACGAGATGAATGAGCTGAAGACAGGGAAAAGTCAGAGAGGGAAACGCGTGGTCCACCACGGTCTAACGCCAAGAATCAATGAAGAGTAGACACAGCAGACAGTTAATAAGTGCAATACAGAGCCTGTACTAACACACACACACACACACACACACACACACACGCTTATCTTACTATCCTTGTAAAACCTTACCATTAACAATGATTAAACTCACATAGGGATGACATTATGAATGTAGTCAGATCTGTGTCTATTCTGTTATACATATCTCATTGGAGCGATTAGCGACTCAAATAGCTAACCTCATATTTCCCACCTGACTATGTGCAATATGTACACAAGTCAAAGATTAAATGACTAAATCTTTTGTTTTTGTTTCCTTATTTTACTGAATGAATGATCTGAGTTCAAGTTTATCAACTGCTCAAACATATCTTAAGACATACTGTATTTAATAAAGCAGTTTTATTTACTCACAAGAATATAATAATACTTTCAACTAGTGAGCTACCTGAGCACAACACTGTTCTAACGTTAACTCGCTTGTTAGGTTTATTAGTTGATACTATGTTCAGAAATATGTATCTAAAGTTAACCCTAAGGTTAAGCTCAATACCAAGACAGCTAACATTAAGCTAAGAATTGTAGTGTGTAATCCTGTAGTTCTCTAGAAAGTCAGCTCCCCCCCATCTCAGTCTGTTCAGAAAGGAAGACATAGTGGAATTCGGCAAGTATCTGGTTGCGCTGGGCACTTACCGAATTCCACTATGTCTTCCTTTCTGAACAGACTGAGATGGGGGGGAGCTGACGGGGTGAATGACAAGCAATCCGGCCCAGACCACAGTTTTCTTAGTCCTGCCACATTATACACATGTGCTAAAGTTTTAAAGGTGTGTTTTTGTTTTTTTCTTCACATTAGTCAGAAATACACATTTAAAAACAATTGGTCCTTAATCAAAGCACTTTATTGTTTAATTAAACCAGGTGGTCCACACTGTGAAAGCAGGTGTAGGTGAAAATACTTCAATATAGACAACTGTATCTAAGATTTCCTATTATAAGATTGGAAAAAAAAGTAAGCTTATTGAAAATACAGTCAGGTCCATAAGTATTTGATATACATATATATAAGTATAAGCCTCTGTATTATCTGTAATACTGCCTCAATGTATTTGACATGAAGCAATCAAGCTGTATATTTCCATTCTTGGAGGTGTCTCTTGATTGTATCTTATATTGCTCTTTTGCTGTTTCAAAAGGAAATCTTTGATCCATTTGTGTTTTAAAATGGGGAGAAAAATTTTTAAACATAATATTTGGACTGATCACAGTATTTCTGCCATATTATGTGCTTACAGTGGGTTGGGAAGTCACTCCCCAACTCTCTGTCTTGCTTCCAACCTGACACAAAAGAATAAAGCCAATGACATGAGGAATGACATCATTATTCAGTAAGGGGCAACACCATACAAGATGCTTCTTAACAACGGTATAACATTATGGTTTCCTGCTTGTAAAATTACCAGTCATGCTCTATGTTATCCACTTATTATTATGTATTAGCACTACAAGACAGAGAGTGCTACTCGCTAAACTAACAATGCTATTACTCAAGACGATCCTCATGGCTCTGCATCCTGTCAGTGGCTAAATGATCCTAAGAGTTGCTCTAGCCTGCCATAACCGGACACACACACACACACCAGTCACTATATTAGGAACACCTGCTCATTTATGCAGCTATCCAAATCAGCCAATCATGTGGCAGCACAATGCATAAAACCATGCAGATAAAAGTCAAGAGCTTCAGTTAAAGTTCAAATCAAACATGAGAATGGGGAAAAAATAAGCAACCATGCGCCATCTTCTGGGATAAGTATCAATATTAATTTACATTTGTTTTAACGGCCTAATTAAGGGGTTTCCTATATTTCGACAAATTCCATCTCTGACTTTTCCTCACCTGATGGTGGTTCGAGCAGGTTACAGGAGACGAGTACAAATCTGAGTAATCTGTCTCTTCCTGTACAGTCACTCTTAGGTACTACCTTCCATTATCCGTAGCTTCCCTTCTGGTTCTTTGGGGGCCCCCTCTATCTTTTCCATCACTGGGTATTCCCCTGTATTTTGAATCATTTATGTGGAAGCTGTCAGCCAATTGAATTAGGATTGGATACCTGAACATATACATGGTAGCAAACACACAATCAATAGCACATTCAGGATAATTGGGATAAGTATTCCTGCAACGTGCTACCATCCCCCGAGCCAGGATTCAAGCCATCCTAGAGGGTTCCAGGGGGCGGCATGGTCATGCACCTGCACCTCTTGTACCTGTTTCATGTGAGCAGTTACTATACATCAATGAGATTTCACTATGCTTGTGTAACCAGGAGAAGTTTGCTCACGTCAGAGTGACATGAGTGTGGTAGCAATGTATGGACAGACTATGTTGCTAAGACCAAAGTGATGAACACGAGAACCGTCTTACTCCATGCATCGGTGACGTTATGGGCTCTGACATGCTCGACTAGTGTGCATTGTGTTCTAACTGACTTACCACTCCCATCCTCATCTACTGTATAAAAGAGGTAGAATAAGAGAGGGTCAGTGTGGGGAAAAAAAAAAGTATACAGCGCAATAAACTAACACCTAGAAAACCATGGGGAGTGTGTCTTATTCACAGCAATGGCATCATTTGCACCTAAAACGCATGTAGTGGGAAAACACCCGGATCCTGATTAAAGAATAGAGAGAGAATTCACAAGGCATCTGGCACTGTAATCCAGAGGGATAGCTTTAGCAGCATGCTCATTATCTCATATCTATATTCATACTCATGCTCTGCTTTCGTTCTTAAGAGAAAGCTCCAAACAAAATCATTCAAGTCGTCTACAGTTGTCACTTTACTAGAAATACGCATGTCTAGTACCATGTAAGAAAAGATAGTGGTTCGAAATGAAGGCTTACAAGTTCTCGAAGACTTCTAAGCTCTAAAATAGAAAGGTTTAGAACTAGCCGTTATGGTTTAATCAGAACATGAGTTTATGTCTTATTCATGATGAAGCTCAGTGTAACTTTTACTGAAGACATTTACTGAAGCATCCGTGATCATTTAAATATCATCCATGTCGAATTACGTTCCAGAGAACCATTGAGGAGGAAATAATGTTGAATAAATGGAAACATGAGCACAGAGACGGCAGTAATTACTAAAACCAACCAATGTGCTTTCAGACTTTCATAAAAATCATAACAAATTCATCATAAACAACATAGCTGTAGTCTTTTCTAGCTCAGTGGTTTGAGAATAAATATTCTTCCTTTTTTTTTTTTTTTTTTTTAGCTTTACCTGCACACTTCAGCCCTTTAGCATTTACAATTCAACTTCTAGAATTATCTTGAGATATGACTGGATCAAGGTTTCCTCTGTGTATAATAAGTATCATTTCTGAATCATTTAGAAGGGCTAGTCAGGGGGTGGTGATTAAAAACCTTGTCTGTCTTCACACTGGCCTTGTTTGAGAAACCAAACAAGGGGATCGATTTTCTCCTGTCTATAAAAATGTAAGAGTTAGCCAGAGGTTCTATAATCTTGACAGATTTCTGTGGCAGGATAAGAAGCTGAGTTGAGTCATGCAAGGTTTGGGGCATTAGCAAAGTAAACTCAGTCTCGCTTAAAGAAGCAGTCTGAAGAAATAAAAACCAGCCAGTGGTTTGCAGGAATGATGAACAGAATGGAGAAATACTCGTTGGTCTGAATATCAGCTTCTCGCATTTCTCATTTGCTGTATTATTGTGTGTCAGGTTGGGAGCAAGAGAGGGAGTGCGGTCTCGTACTCGAGTGACCTCATATCCTGACATGTACACACAATATTGGAGAAATCTATCATCTCGTGTGCTTTTTACCTGTTTTTGATGGAAGTAAAAATAGAACAATTAGAAACATTTCTATCTTCAGAAGTGACCAATCACATTCAAACTCATGTTTGGTAGTAATAATCTTACACCTGCCATCAATGACTATGTTTACATGGACAACAGTAATCTAATTATTGAGCTTATACTGAATAAGACAATATTGTGATTAAGGTGTTTACATGAGTCGCTTTTAGAATATTTCTTTCATGTTCCCGTTTTATATGTTATAGAACATAGAGCGAATAACTTCAGACCTCAGTACGTCCCCACGCCATGCCGCCCGACGTTCTCTCCAGAATTACACGCATCTACATACAGTTCGTCTTTGTTATGGAACCGTATACAGTTTTGGGTGTTTCATTTGACATTTTTACGAACGCTTCAAATGCGGTTAATTATTTGTCATGCTATACGTGCAAATAGACGACTGCTTGAAGCCACGGACAGCGTCCGAAACCGCGTACTTACCTATAATACTACTATATAGTAGTCGAAATATGTGTATCTCGCCTACCATATAGTAGGTAAGTACACGGTTTCACACGCAGCCGTGCGCTCTTGTTTGCCATAAAACAGTTGAGCACTGCCATGTGAGTACATGTCCTGTCGTAAAATGCGGTGAAAACTCCCATACGACCTCAATAGTGTGATTAAGGTGTTTACATGTCTGTAACACATGTTGATGATGCGACTAAAACAGGAATACTCCACGTCTTCATTTCATTTGTGCTTACTTCGAGTATGACCTTAATCGGATTAAGGTAATTAAAAATTGCTGTTTACATGCTAGTTTCTTAATCAGAGTATTGTCTTAATCGGGTTAATATTGGATTATTGTTGTCCATGTACATCATATTTTCTGAAGCCTCTCAATTTGATAAAAATGACGGTGAACTCTCAGCCGACTTTGTCAACAAATATAATTATCTTGTTATCATTGTTGTACTGTAGCTCTCCTATAATTACCTGTGTTAGCAAATTTATATTTTTTTATATATATATAATACAGTTAGTTTGAGTCTAATGACTTTTTAAGTGTGTAATAATTTTTTCAAAAATCCACTGGCTAGCCTACAATCCTGCTTGAAGTATCATGACAGAAACACATGTGATTATGCTATAAAAAATGTATGACATGTAATATTAGAAAGATATCAATCCTGCCTGTTGTTGTTAAATGGCAGTGGTGATGTTTTACAACGCAAATACATAGTCATGTTGCTAGAAATGAAGTCATCTGTGTCCCAATATGTAATGAGCCAGGGTCCTTATCAGTGCCCGAACTCATGTACACAATACACTGATTCACCACCTAGAGAGCTGATTGAGATGCACCTCTAGTTTTGATGCCCCTGTACCCATGGGAGATGCGGGTTCTTGTTGTTTACTAACACAGTGCCACCTAACATGGTGCTGTTTGTAGACAAAGTGTAATTCGTGGTGTGGCATGTTCTGAGATTACATTCTGTCTGTTGAAATCAGATGTGAAGTGCCTGGTTTGGGCCGTTCTATTTTCTTGCACATTTATTTCCGTTCTCCACATGAGCTGTTTCCATTAACAGGATTACCCATTGCTGGCAATTTTTAAAATATATTTATGATAACCCCTTGAAATGATTGATGAAAAGTAACCCCAGACTGATCGGGAAGTGCTAGAACCAGCAAATCGATCCAAATATCCTGCCACATTCAAATTCATTCAAAGTCACTAAAGAAACACGTTTTTTTTTTCCCCAAAAAAAATTTAACTCTCATACTGCACATACAGTAGGTCATACCCATGTTTGGTCATACCCATTGAACTGTTTCATGACAATTTCAGTCATCTGGAAAAACAAATATTGATGCCCTATGATTAGATTCAGGTCTAGAGACAGAGACAATGCTAATTTAGCATAATAACGTGCTATGTGACTAATATACTGTATGAAAGCATTATTGTGGCTTTGTATTCAAAACTATTTGTGTTGAGGTCAGAAATATGGCTATTTAATTGCTCCATCCTCTCACCACTCAGTATGTAACATTGCTCCACTCGACAAAACAAACATTGTAGTAGACAGATAGAGTGTATTAAACCAGTGCCTAGCCGAGTGTGTGTGCTAACCTCGTCTGAACCCCAGATGAGGAGCTGAGAGTAAGTTCTAGTGCATTAACCTCATAAGTCTAGTCTAAACTCAACAGGTCATCCGAGAGTCTGCCTCAATCAATATGGCAGCACAGCTTAAAGGACTGTGCACATATCTAACCATGTGTACAGGCTCTTCAGCTATCTCATTTAACCCTTTGACCCTTTGTGGGAGGACGAATTAGAGTTAACACATGGCTATGCATGCGCGTGGACATTCTCAGGGCACATAGGAGGAATCGGCTAATTTGGTTAACCAGATACGACTATGTAAGGCAGCTGTGTTCATTCATTTATTCATTCATAACTGTTTGAAGACTATCATTATTTCAGCAAAAGGTTTTAAATAACTGAAATATATATAGAGAGAGTGAGAGAATCCTGAAAGTTCCGGGTGCATGAAAGAGTTAGATCTTCATAGTGCAGGGAATTATGCACACATCTACAAACTAACTGTACATTTGCACATAAAGCCAGTCTCTGATTGTGGATTAGAAGAGCAACAGAGGACTGGAAAACACTGGAATCATGCTGAATAACCCATCGCACTGTCATTTCACACTCTCATCTCTGAAAGCTCACAGCAATTACAGAGATATAGAGACAGACGGCCATATTCAGATTCAAGTTAAGTGTGTGTAGTGAAGATTTAACACTGAAATTGTGCATATCGCGCATTCAGACATCAGATGTAATTATAGACTTGAGCAGTATTCAGACAGTTGTGGAGTTATGGCTACGGGGCGGATTTTCATCGGAAAGGCCAAATTCCCTTAGCTCCTTTAACACTTTGATGTGCAGCAAAAGCCCCCTTTTGCTGCACATCAAAGTTATACTCCTTGGTCTTACCCATTGTTACTAATGACTAAGGGAAATTGGCCTGTGTTACCTCATATTTATACCCCTGTGAAACAGGAAGTCATGGTTTTGTTCACCCAGGTGTACAAAATAAAAAAATATATATATGAATGGGAATTTACTTCAAAAATATTTATAGGGTGCCAATAATTGTGTTGCACACCTATATATAAAACAAAGAGTATTCTTGAAAAACAAAGTGCATTTTTGTAAAAAAAATAAAAATTATTAATTAATTAATTAATTAATTAACAATGTATCAAAAGGTTAAACAATAAAAACTATTTTTCACAGAATTTTATTTTATTTATTTTTTACCAAGGGTGCCAATATCAGTGGAGGGCACTGTACTAAAAAAAAACTCAGAAATTCTGAGTGTCTAGTCAGCTATCTTTCCAACTGTTGGCATGTGTATTTTACTGAAGAGTACAACCAAGTAATTAAAACACTGGCAAATCAAAATAGCAAATAAAAAAGCATGATACACTGATCTTACACACATCACAGTTTCATGACCTCTATTCATAGCTGCACTGAGCTGCATTGATTGCTCAACACTACATACATTTTCCACTCCTGCTTAAACGTCACTCTTTCTGCTGCTCTACTTCTAGTTCTTTGTGCAAAAGAAGGATTACATTTAAAAAATTAAATAAATAAAATAATAAAACAACGATGTGCTGGATCAAGTGCTAGTTTGTAAGCGTTGAAATAATGAGGATGGAAGCCGTGTTGTTAAACAAAACCAAATTTGTAATGATTAATTTGATCATTAGCCATTTATGCAGCAAGATATTGACAATATGCTAGACCCGTATAAGATGTTTATCTTAATGCTTGTTTACTTCTTATTTATATATAACTTTCGTCATTTAAATAATCATCTAACTTTAAATATGGCCCAAAGAGAGGGGAAGGGGGTGGAGAAAGACAGAAAGAGAGAGAGAGAGAGAGAGAGAGAGAGAGAGATGTGGTAGAATGGTGGGCAATAGAAAAAAACCCCGTTTCCATACAGTAATTAATCATTTTGCAAATGATGCCATTGCTGCCTTTACTAATGAAGTTGTCCCTCCAACTCTTGCCTTTGAGAAAGACATTGTCTCCTTTCGACTCCACAAAGGACGTCACTCCACTGACTGCAGACTCTTGTTTTGTTCTGATTATATTGATCAAGTTTGTTTTGATTTGATTTTGAGTCTGGTCTCTTCCCCTGCTCTGTAATTCTGTTTTAGTCTAGTTGAAAGTCTTTCATTGTACAGTGTATTGCCAAAAGTTTGTGGACACCTGACCGTCACACCCATATGTGCTTTCTGATCATCCCAATCCAGATGTAGTCCCACCTTTATAATAACCTCCACTTTTCTGCTAATAGTTTCCACTAGGTTTTGGAGTGTGGCTCTGGGGGGATTTGTCCATTCAGCCACAAGAGCATTGATGAGGTCAATCACAAGAAGACGAGCGAATTGAAGCTTATTTAGGGGATCATCAAGACTCATCATCATCAAGGAATACACCATATTTCAGTGTGCCAGGAAGAGGGGTCTGGTAAGGCACCCATAAGGGAGGAGCAGAGAAAAAATTAGGTCCTAAGGATGAGACCCTCTATTAAGTGTCTGGGGTGGTCTCTATACAGCACCCCCATGTGGACGCAACAATGCTCCTTCAACTGGAGAAAACTTCACAAACTTAATATACAGCAACAGTGTGTACATCCTTTCATCAACACTAATCTCCATTTCCTCCCAAAGTGGAGAGGATCCCCAGAGCCTGATGCATCCAGAGACCCAAAGACTGGCACAACCTGGTGGCTTGGTCGAAACACTGGCACAAAGAGGAAAGCGTGAGCTCAGGAATGATGTGTGATGAGATACGCAGGAACGGAACTCCAGTGCAGCTGCATTGTACAGTAGCTTCTGTGTTGCAGGACCGATTACTGCTTTGCCCTTAATTTAGTCTGGGGGTGTTCCCTGTGCTTTGGGGGTTTCCTACAGGTACTCCAGTTTCCTCCCCCCAGTCCAAAGACATGTGTAGTAGGCTGACTGCCATTTCCAAATTGTCTGTAGTGTGCGAATGTGTGTGTGATTGTGTGTGCGGTTGTTCCCTGCGATGGATTGGCACCCCGTATAGGGGTGAGTCTCCTGGGACAGGCTCCAGGCTCCCTGCAACCCTGTGTACAGTAGGATAAACAGTACAGAAAATGGACAGATGGATGGAATAACTATAATCTTTCCAGAATGCACTGAAACAATGCAGTGATGAACAAATTTCATCGAAGCATGACATTGTTAATATATGCCCGATTCCTACAGCAGAAAAACAAATGAACATTATCTTCAGTAATGGGCTGCACACAATCAAGATTGAATCAAAAGTGAATTAATGCCTGTGAATATAATCACAGTGCTTGGGAATCTTATGGGTAATTTTGAAAAGCAAAACCAGTCCAAAAAGGCAGCATGGGGTAGTTTATATGCACTTTAATTTCTCTCTCTCCCCATTCCATTCAATTTTTGCTGAAACTGAGCAACAGGGCTATTCAGTGTCGAGGCTGTGAAGCATGACAGAGGCATGTTAAACACACACACATGCTAGGAAAGAAAAAATCTATAGCTAGACCCTTAACAGTCTCTCCAGGGCCAATTTACAGACAACCTCTCCATGCACACACACACACACACACACACACACACAGCGTGTTCAGTGTGAAGGCTAAACACGCACATAGCATAATGCACAAATATACAAGCTGTATGCAAGCTCAGGGAGAGAGTCAGACACAACACACATGCACACACACACAAAACACACAAAACACAGAAGCAGTCATTTATTCTGGGGACAGTGGGAACTTCAAGATTTTGAAATGCCTGCTTTTGTACTTATCACAAGTATAGTTTATTGAAAATCATTTATACAAAAGCTCACTGCAGAAATCCATGTAGAAACGTGTTTACTGTGAGAATGGTGCAGGGAGATTTAAGAAAGGCTACAGGTTTATTGCTTTATCAGTCTGTCTATCTATCTATGTATCTATTGGGAAATGGTGTTCAAAATGTGTTATGAATGTCAGCATTCAAATGAAACACTAATGCAAATGTGAAATTTTGAAATAAATATAGATGAATAAATAAAACAAGATAAAATGTCAGCAGGCTGTCTCCGACGTTCTTAAGATCAAATTGGATGTCTGTCCTTTCATTGCCATCTTTGGTGTTCCATCTCAGCGTCGACCTCTGAACCATAAACCAGCTAGTGTTGTGGCTTTTGCATCATTGCTTGCTTGGCGCAGAATATTGCTGTCTTGGACCTCTCCACAACCCCTGTCCGTGGGGGAGAGATCGCGTATAACATCAGAGTCAGGGGTGAATTATTTTTTTGAAAAACGGCAACGATTTATTCCCTATATGATGTACAGTACGCACCCTGGAGGTGGACTGAGGGAAGGTATAAATACTAATCTTCTTACTTTAGTTTTTTGTTTGTTTGTTTGTTTGCTTGTTTTTTCTGTTCTAATTGATTGTAG
Source organism: Ameiurus melas (assembly GCA_012411365.1). Lineage (NCBI taxonomy): Eukaryota > Metazoa > Chordata > Actinopteri > Siluriformes > Ictaluridae > Ameiurus > Ameiurus melas. The sequence continues at coordinate 5,408,790 of CM022779.1, forward strand.
TTATAGTTAGTTTTGGCTGTGATTGTTGCGTTGGGGCCAGGTATGGTGGGGTTTGTTGGATGGGGTGTTATAATATGTAAAATGTGATTTTACAATAAAAATTCTATGGGGGAAAATGTCAACAGGCAGCACAGTGGTGCAGCAGGTAGCATTACTGTAGCATTGGACTACAGTCTGTGTGGATTTTCACATGTTCTGCCCATGCCTGCCTGAGTTTCCCCATGGATCTCCAGTTTCTTCTCACCTCCAAGGACATAAATGCTGGTGAAGTGACTACGCTAAATTGCCCCTGTGAATAACTGTGGGAATGTGTGTGTATGGTGCCCTAGGATGGACTGGTGTACATCCAGTGTGTATTTCCTCCTAGTGCGCAATATTGTGGGATAGTCTCCTGCTACACCACAAGCATGACCAAATTAATGCAGTTACAGCAGTTTAGGTAACTTGCTGGTTGAAGCTCAATGACACTATCACTGATATCCTTTTACACCCTTCACATACTAGGTTAGCATATCCAATATGCTAGGGTTCTTTGAAATACAGCTGTAAAAAGAAAATGGTATGGGGTTTTTATAGTTAAAACAAAGCCTCAAGTGTTTGTAAGCTTCCTTTTTTTTTTATTTTTTTTTTGTTTTTTTTTTTTTTTTTAAAAAATTAAATTTTAAATTTTTTTTTTTTAAAAAAAAAATTTTTTTTTTTTTTTTATATATATATTTTTTAAAGAGGTTTATATGGTCAGGAATCGATGTAGCTGTTGATGTAAGCAGAACTTCCACATCTGTGAAGCTCCCAGCTGACCCGACTACCTTTGCACTAGCTTTAATGCCAGGGACTGAGAGTCGATCCTTCAAGCAGTTTAACTCCAGGAAAGCACCAGGAACTGGTGGCACTCACTGCAGTGGCTTAAAATCATGTGCTGACCAGCTAGCAGAGGTATTCACAGACAATTTCAACATGTGTGTCTGTGATCCCCACTTGCTTTAAGGAGAACACTGATGTCCCAGTCCCAATTAAATCCACCATCTTCTTCTTGAACATTAATTTTTATGAAGTGGATTAAACGGATGGTCAGATCCTTCGTTTGCTCCTCTCTGACTGGCTCTTGCAATTTACATACAGAGCCAACAGGTCCACTGACGACAGCATCACCCGGCACTGCACATGGCCCTTAGTCACCTGGAGGGGAAGAACAACTATGAGAATGCTCTTTGTCGACCAAAGTTCAACATTCAATACCTTAATTCCTGCCAAGCTTGTCACTTACAGGACTTGCCATCTGTGCAATGGTATCCTGGACTTTGACAGATAGGCCACAGGTGGTCCGAATTGGTAGCCTCATATCATCCTCTCTAACCCTCAGTACAGGAACTCCACAAGGCTGCATGCTCAGCTGCCTTCTGTACTCCCTGCTCACACATGACTGTGCAGTACAGGACAACTCAAACAGGATCCTTAAGTTTGCCAAGGACACCACCACTGAAGATCTGAGATCAGAGCACTGGCTGCTTGGTACTCAGACAACGAACTCTCCCTGAACATCACTAAAACAAAGTAAATGATTGTTGTCTACAGGAAGAGACAGGTGGGTCATGACCTCCCTTTCCTATCCACATCAGCTGGTTTGCAGTTTTAAATTCCTTGGGATCCACATTTCCAATGACTTCAAATGGTCCATACACATTCATGCAGACTTGAGAACAGCCCACCAGTGTCTGTACTTCCTGTGGAAGCTGAGATGGTTTGGAATGGCCTCAGACCTTCTCATAGACCTTTATTGTTGCGCCATTGAAAGCATTCTCTGTGACTGCATTGCAGCCTGGTGTGGCATCTGTTCCTCTCATGAGCACAGGGACCAACAGAGAGTGGTGAGATCAGCTAAGCTCACCATCAGCAGGAAACTGCCTCGATAGCCAAAAAGATCATCAAGAACAGCAGTCATCTAGGACACTCGTTCTTTCAATTGCTTCCACCTGGCAGGCGCTACCGTAGCATCCGGGGCACACAAACATATTAAAAACCAGTTACTTCCCTACAAGCAATCAGACTCTTAAACAGTCAAGGACAAATTCATTGGCACACCACTTTGTACATTTAGTATGTACCAATATTTACAGCGTGCACATTTTGTGTATTTTTGTATCCTGAAAGTATTTCCTTTTTTTCTGCCCTGGATATACTTGTTATTGCGTTTACATTTCTATATTTTTGTTTAGAAAATGTTATATTTTAATATATGTCTAGTATTTGTCAGTAGAGTTACCATAAGTATTTCAATGTGCAGTTTTATCATGTGTCAACCGTGCAAATGACTAACAAAATACTTTTTTTTAGTAAAGCTACAGTAAAATACATGGTCCCTCAAAAAAGCTGCAGCTAGCTACATTGACCATACAGTACAGATCACTGTGCATGCAACCTTGTCTGATCTGCAATTGAGTGGCAGGAAGGTTATAGTAATAACCACAGCAGCCAAATTTCCTAGTTTTCACAGAATTAATTCTGCTCTCATCCTTGATCCAAGCACTTGTCAAAACAAAGCTACGCCCATGCAAACACACACACTTTTTCAGGCTTTGTATGGCAGCCATTCTCTTTGCAAAAGGAGGTCCACTAGAGCTTCACTCTACCAGACTGATGCGTCCCTTCCCCCCTTTTTCTCTCTCGTCCTTTACTTCACACTGAGCTCCCCGGCACTGTTACTCTACAACCAGTCCTGTGCTGTCTCTGTGGTATGGTCATTGGTATTCTCCTTGTCGTGTAGCCCCTCTGCTCAAATTTACAAACAGCAGAATACACCCCACCTCCCCCATAGACATGCTACTGCTTCATCTTTTTCCAACCTTGGTCTGATCCTCAATGTCTTTATTCCATTACCACCCATTAGCATCCAAAGATCAGGACATGTATCGTCCCATAAACCTACATCTACATCGGCACCTTCACATACTGGATATACGTTACTTAAGATTATTTTGTTAATAGCTTCTTTGCTTCTGCTGTGTTTCTCTTATTCTTTTTAAATATTACCCATCTTCAAATCCACTGTCTTAATTATGAATACAGCAGGATGTTACTGTGGTATGTCATGGTAATTATACTTACTATGTAGTCTATTATAGTAATTATGCTTATTATATATTTTACTATGATATCGCTACAGTTACTGTACACTCCTACCGTGTCTTGTGGTTGTTATATTCTTAACTATTACATTACCATGATTTGAAAATGTACTTGTGCCAACTATCACTCCTGTAATTACTAAGAGTTGCTACATAGTTGAGTTTAATGTATGATATTTAGTACCACCCCCAGCTTATCATGGTTAAATAGGTTACCATGTACCCAAATGTGATATGGCCATGTTTGTTCATTCTGTGTGTTGTAATAAATTAATTACAATGTGTAATCAGCTTTAACACAGTGCTTAATTGGAAAAACATGAGCAGCATGTGAATTGTGGCAGGTCTGACCCCCTTAAATAAGGCTTGATCCCCCTGAAGGATGTTAAAACAAGATGTGTGTGTGTGTGTTGGGTGCTTGAAATTTTCACATACTACTAAATTTTAATATTGAAAAATAGTTCGCATTGCTCAGACAACCTGAGAGAGAGAAGGAATATAACCAGAACATATTGACAGAGCAGTGCTCCAAACACTTCACATGATACAGTAGTGAGAGTGGCATATAGAGTTAGGGCTGATAGCGTATGCATATGCTACACACATACAGCCCGGGGTTGAATTATGAGAGTGGTGGACCAAGAAGATGCATAAAGAGCAATGGCACATCGCTTCACTTTTTCTTAGCATTTTATTTTGGCCCATCACTTTTGCTTAATTCTTTAAGAAATGACAACAATGTTAGCTGCCTTTTTTCACCATATCCATGATACGTGAGCATGAGCCTGATAACTGTCAGTAAACGGTAGTGGAGGCGGATGCAAATGCAGATAATTTATTGTGGAAAGTACAAACAAAACAAAGCAAACAAAAACCATCAACATGAACTATGGGTACAAAGCAAGAAATGTACAGACTATAAGCAATAACGTGGCACACACACAACAACAAAAGCTTGACAATGAGACATTGAAAAACTTACATAATGGTGGTAATCAAGGTGAAACAGGAAACAGGTGTGAGTGATCAGTTACTGTGTGGCAAGATCATGTGACATGCAAGGCTTGATGGGTAATGTAGTTCTGCGCCTTTCGGCCCTGTGATGACAATAACATGAGTACTTTTGATCAATTAGTCATCAAGTAAATGAGCTGATTGTACTTTTGGATAATATGCTATAAATAATGAATAATCATTTCTTATCAATCTTATTATTATTTACTTTATTTCTATTTTTTTTAATTATATTATTTTAAAAAACAAAAAAAAACAAACAAGCATTAAAGGTGCCCGCTCTATGCAAATAAGTTCCTGAACACTCCAAATGTGAAAAGTGCACAATGTAAGTACTTTTTAACAAACTATGGTTTCCTTGTGTGCCAAACTATCCTTAAGGTTATAAAAGAAGGCAACATGTAGAGCTACTAGCAGATGTGTTAAATTTGAAACAAACCATTCACATGGTGAAATTCTGACATTTTCAACTGCTCCTGAAAACTAAAGGTTTTCCTTTATACAATGCTATAGCATTGTAAAATCTGATGATTCCCACCCCCAAAAAAGAGGGGAAAAACTTGTATTCAAAAATTTCTGTCACTGAGATACACCAAAACACCAATTATCTAGAAGCAATCGCTATTTATTGCATTCATTTGCATTTAATTTTATGTGTAATAAATAAAACATAACATAACAGATGATAATTTATAATGGAAAAGCAGTAATCATGTTGATCATGAGCATAATCCACATCAGCTATTCTAGTCTCATCACTTGAGGTAAATGTCAGTCACGATATGTGATGAACAGGAGCTTGATTGTTACTCTTGACTTGACTGATCGCTGTTTGCTATTACATTGATGTGGAAATAATCACTGATTTTTTTGGATTAGCATTCAAACTAAGGAGAGCACTTTTGTTTTTATCTAAGAATCTGTGTTAGTCACGATGATGCAAAAATATTGACCTAAATTCAAGCATCCGCCAGCTGGTTATTTCTACAAAATACATTTTTTTAAAAACCTATGTAAAATTTGCAAGCAAAAACTACTGGTATGTCATTAAGAAAACATCACTGGCTAGACACTTAAATGGTCTGGTTCTTAAACGGTCGAAGAGGAGCTGATTTGATTGGATATTGCATCAGCAAACTTAATCACACTTCCTAATAATGTCACTACGGCATATAACCAACAACCAACAACAAGCATGACATTTACTGCATGAGGAAAGCACATTTAACTAGCAAGTTATTGTAAACATCTTTAGACAGACTGACCATTTTTATTCAAATGTTCTGGCACATTATTTACTTAACGTGATAGTAATGTACATGACTCAGAGGGATAGCTAAGAGGTAGATACTGTCGCGCCGGACCAACACCCGGCGCACGAACTAGGAGGTTCGCTCTTCCTTCCCGACTGCCGCCCCGGCACGAGGCGGGCAGCCTCGCGCCGGTCCCAACGCCAACCGGAAGGGCCGTCACTGCAGGGTGGAGCCAACCCCGCCACGCCGGCGCGGATTGGCAACCGGGAGCAGAGGTTCACCAATCCAGCTCCAGAAGGAGGGGTAAAAGGACACCCTTCCGCCCACGAACGAGGAGGATCAACTCGGCTATGTAGGCAGCTAATGTCCGAGGTAATTGCCACTGAATCCCGCAAACACGGGCTTACCTAACCGTTCGCGCTCTCTCTCTCTCTCTCTCGCTCTCTCTCTCCCTCTCTCCGCTCACAGAGGGCTCCGCCCGGACGAGGACGGCGACGACAGACGAGGACAGTGGTGAGGCCGAAACCGGCACAGGGAAACCGCTCCTTCCCAGCTCTTCCGGGAATTCCGACACCGCCCCGGAGGACGCCGCCACGCCAGCCCCGCCCCCGCCGGGTTTCCCTCATTCCACCCCACACGCCACGCGACCCAAACACACACACACACCACACCACTACGGATTTAAGAAAAAATAAATCCTGGGTTTTCCCTCACTTCTCGCACTACAACCTGCCTCCCGTGTGTTTGTGCTACGCCGCCCCTCCCTGGGCTGATCCCCGCTACACTGGTGGAGGATGCGGGCAGTAGCACAGGCCCACCCCATAAAAAAAAAGAAAAAAAAAAAGAAAAAAAAAAAAAAACCCACACACAACTCATGGAGCAACGTTAAAACACCTGCTGGAGGCCAGCATCCAGCAACAGACCGTTACGCAGCAACTTCGCCGAAAGCCTCCAGGTGGCCACCCAAACGCTGGTGGACCTTAAGACCCTGACCCCCGCTGCCACACCCTCTCCCGACCCGATATGCGAGCCTCGACACCTATTACCACCCCTCTCCCCGACGAGGACCTCGTAGCTTATTTCGAACCCAAAATATTGCCCGTCGAGAGGGGTGGGATCGGGATGACTGGCCCAGGGCCATTGGCGGGTTACTCACGGGGGAGGCACCGCATCGCCATTACAGCCTCGAACCAGAAGACGCCGACCATACCCAACGATGAAAGAGGGGGTCCTGCGCGTGGCTGCGCACCACGGGCCAGGCGGCAGTAGAGTTCCACAACTGGGTCTACCAGCCGGGGCCGCCCCGTGGGGCAACTAAACGCTCTGATCCGACTCACTAAGCGGTGGCTCCGACCGGACCAGTATACAGCCACGGAGGTGGTAGAGAAGGTGGCGATGGACCGGTTCCTGAGGGCGCTACCCCGCCCAGAACGACAGGCCATAGGGGCACAGGCGCCAGAATCACCCCAGGCGCTCATGTCGGCACTGGAGCGTACTATGACCAACGCCGGGTTTAGCCAGGGGGACCATCAGCCCTCTGCCCAACCCCTTGGGACCTCAGGGCCCCGGCCTGACGCAACGGGCCCCTGGACCATGGAGGACCCCGGCGGAGGTCACCAAGCCGGATGACCCCCGCTGACGAGCCCATGCCCACGGAACCGGAGATAGAGCCCCGCCCCGATCCAGAAACCATGGCTAGCTGGGTGCGCGGCTCCACCTCCAACAGCTCCCCGAGGGCCCCACCCAGAGGGTGTGGGTAGAAGGAAGACCCACCCCGCCCTACTGGACACCGGGAGCACAGTGACGCTTCGCCCGACCGACAGTCCTCCCCAAGGCACTACAACCGGAGGGAGTCCTGCTGCGCCTACCTGCATCCATGGGGAGACCCGGAGATCCCGGCAGCCGAGGTGCGGATCCGGAGTACACCGGGACCTGGCCCCTCCATGTGGGCGTGATCCCCACTCTGCCACTGCTCCTGGGAGAGACCGGCCGGGCTTCCCAACGGGCCCGGGGCCGAGGCGAAGACGCGCCGCGACGGACCCAGAGGACCCAACGCCGGGCAGTCTTGCCTACCACGCCGGAGACGCCGAAACCGAAGGTGAGTCCTCCCGATTGACTAATCCAGTGTCCTCTGTGTTCCAACAGGTGAACCGGAAGGGAAGTTCGGCCGGGGCGCAGAAGGAGGACGACCGCCTGAAACACTGTTGGGCACAAGCGGCGCGTGATAGAGGGGGTCACCCAGAACCCCGACCTGAGGCTCCCCCACCTCGTACTTCCTCGTGAAAGGGGCCTTCTCTACCAACGAGTCTGTCGCAGAGAGGAACCGACGGACCTCCTGGTGGTACCACGGACGAGGACTAACCTGGTAATGCATCTGGCCCATGCCCACCCCCCGGCGGTCACCTAGGCACGCAACACGCTGGAGAAACTGAGAGACCGGTTTTCGTCGCCGGGATGGATGCCGAGGTCCGGGGTTCTGCCAGCAATGCCCTCGTGCCAGCGCACCGCGCCCAGGAAACCCCCGCCAGCACCCCTCATTCCGCACCCATCATAGGCGTCCCATTCGAGCGGATTGGTATGGACCTGGTAGGCCCCCTTCCCAAGTCAGCGCGGCACGAGTACATCCCTTCGTTGTTGTGGACTATGCCACCCGGTACCCGGAGGCGGTGCCGCTACACAAGGCCACTTCCCCAACATCGCCAGGGAGCTAATGCTCCTTTTCAGCCGGGTGGGCATTCCCAAGGACATCCTGACCGACCAAGGCGACGCCTTCGTGTGTAAAATTATGACGGATCTGTGTCGGTTGTTGCAGGTGAAACATCTGAAGACGTCTGTCTACCACCCGCAGACCGACCGGATTCGGGGAGCGCTCTTAATCAGACGGCTCAAACGGATGCTACGGCGGGTGGTAGACGAGGGAGGAAAACTGGGACCTCCTCCTCCCCTATGTACTCTTCGCCCGTCCGGGAGTGCCCCCAGGCGTCCACAGGCTTCACCCCGTTTTGAGCTCCTGTTTGGGCGGCGCCAAGAGGACTGCTGGACGTGCCGCGCGCCTGGGAGGAACAGCGCGTCCGGCGACCGCTTGATCATTGAGTACGTGCAGGAGATGCAAGATAGAATTGACCGCGCTGGCACCAATAGTGCAGGAACTTGCGGCGACGCACAGGAAGAACAGCAGCGGGTGTGTAACCCCCGGCACAGCCCCGAGAGTTCCATCCAGGCGATCAGGTCCTGCTTCTAGTGCCTAGCAGCGCCTGCAAGTTCCTGGGCCTGGGCAGGGCCCGATACGGTCCTTGAGCGACGGGGGGGCCGTCAACTACCGCCTGCAACAACCCGGTAAGCGTACGGACGGGAAGTTATACCACATCAACCTGCTGAAGAGATGGGTGGAACCAGCCCCGAGGGTTTCGGCGTCCGCGGGCGGGACACAGATCCTGACAAGCGTGCCTTGGTCGACTTTGGGGAAGACCTCACCCCCCCGCAGAGAGCAGGAACTCAACGAGTTGGTGGACCAATTCACAGACGTGTTCTCCTCCTCCCCGGGGATGACCCAGGTGGTTCACCACACGATCAAGACACCCCCGGCGTGGTAGTTAGACAGAGACCCTACCGGGTCCCTGAGGCCCGGCGGAAGGCCATCGAGGAGGAGGTGGAGCGAATGCTAAGGGATGGGATCGTCGAGGAGTCATCCAGCCCCTGGTCCAGTCCCATCGTCGTTGTACCGAAACCCCGCGGAAGCATGCGCCTGTGTAACGACTTCCGGAGACTGAACCAGGTATCGGACTTCGATAGCTACCCCCTCCCCGAGTGGACGACCTGGGTGAGCGACTGGGGAGGGCCCGCTTATATCCACCCTGGACCTCACCAAGGGTGTTGGCAAGTTGCCCTAGCGCCGGCCTGCAGGCCCAAGACGGCCTTTAGTACCTCCACCGGCCACTGGCAGTACCGGGTCCTCCCCTTTGGCCTACACGGGGCACCAGCCACCTTCCAACGGCTGATGGACATCGTCCTACACCCCCACAACCGCGCGCCGCCTACTTGGACGATGTAGGCCGTCCACTCCTCCACCTGGTCGGACCACCTGTTCCATCTGGGGAGGGTCCTGAGGGGCTCCGGAAAGCCGGACTGACAGCAAACCCAAGAAATGCCACCTGGGATTAACCGAGGCACAGTACCTGGGGTACCGCATTGGGCGGGGGTTGCTGAAGCCGCAGACGAGGAAGATCGAGCCGTAAGGACTACCCTCGCCCCTCATCGAAGAAACAGGATGCGTGCCTTCTTGGGGTTGGCCGGGGTACTATCGGAGATTCGTGCCTAACTTCCGGCGATAGCTGCCCCTCTTTCAGATCTCACCAAAAAGGGCCAGCCGGACCGGGTGAAGTGGTCAACCGAGGCGGAGAGCGCCTTCCAGGCCCTGAAACGGGCCCTCACCAGTGCCCCGGTGTTGCGGAACCCGGATTTTTCGCTCCCCTTCACGGTACACACGCGCATCTGAAACAGGGTTGGGCGCGGTCCTCTCCCAAACCTTCGACGGAGAAGAGCACCCGGTCCTAACATCAGCCGGAAACTGGCCCCCGCGGAAAAGAGGTACGCAGCGGTAGAGCGGGAAGCCTTGGCGATCAAGTGGGCCATTGAAGAGTTGAGGTATTACCTGGCAGGCCGACACTTTGTCCTGGTCACAGACCACGCGCCCCTGCAATGGATGGCCAAGGCCAAGGACACGAACGCCGGGTCACGCGGTGGTTTCTCGCCCTGCAGGATTTCTCCTTCCAGGTCCAGCACCGGGCGGGGGCCCTGCATGGGAATGCAGATGGGCTCTCACGACGAGACACCTCTGGGCCCACCTCCCAGCGGCAGTAGGCTCGGAGCTGAAGGGGGTACTGTCGCGGCGGACCAACACCCGCCCGCGCAAGCTAAGAAGGTTCGCTCCTTCCCCGACTGCCGCCCGGCAGCGGCGGGCAAGCTCGCGCCCGGTCCCAACGCCAACCGGAAGGGCCGTCACTGCAAGGGTGGAGCCAACCCCCGCCACGCCCGGCGCGGATGCGGCGAACCGGGAGCAGGAGGTTCACCAATCCAGCTCCAGAAAGGAGGGATAAAGGACACCCTTCCGCCCGCGACGAGGAGGATCAACTCGGCTATGTAGGCAGCTAATGTCGCGAGGTAATTGCCACTGAATCGCGCAAACACGAGCTTACCTAACCGTTCGCGTCTCTCTCTCTCTCTCGCTCTCTCTCTCCCTCTCTCCGCTCACAGAGGGCTCCGCCCCGGACGAGGGGCCAGCGACGGCAGACGAGGACAGTGGTGAGGCCGAAAACCGGCACAGGGAAACCGCTCCCTTCCCAGCTCTTCCGGGAATTCCGACACGCCCCGGAGGACGCCCGCTACGCCAGCCCCGCCCCCGCCCGGTTTCCCTCATTCCACCCCCACACGCGCCCGCACACCCAAACACAACACACACACACTCACCACTACGGATTTAAGGACAAATAAATCCTGGGTTTTCCCTCACTTCTCGCACTACAACCTGCCTCCCGTGTGTTTGTGCTACGCCTTCGCCCCCCCTGGGCTGATCCCGCTACAATACTCTTTACTCTTTTTATACCCAATCATGTTACTGACCTGTTGCCAGTTAACTTAATTAATTCCAAATGTTTTTAATTTTTTTTTAGTAACACTTACTTTCCCAGCCTTTTTTACCCCATCGCAACTTTTTTGAGACATGTCGTGGCCATAAAATTCAAAATGAACTTATATTTTTTTTCTTAAAAACGGTACATATGAAAAAGCACTTCCAATTCCAAAGGGTTTTCAATAAACAAGGTAAGTAGAGCTGGCAAGGGCCAGAGCACAGATACAGGATTACCAAAACCAAAGAAAGAACAAAGAAAACAGGTTATACACGACGGGTTATACACAAATATAAACATACACGGATATCAGGAAAACAATGGCTCAGAACTCCCAAAAAAATAATAACCCATGTGGTCAACAAGAAATGGATGTAATAACTGAAGAACAGTTCAGGAATTTGAGGGAGGTTGCACTCTGGTGCTGTGGCGGTGAAATGTCCCTGCTAGACATGACTGAGATCTTTGCATTTAGCCATTGCAAGGTTAGAGAGTAAATCTGAACGTTTCTACACTGATGTCATGAAATTATGTTTCTTTTTTATAGTAGAGGTGATAATTATGTATTAGAAACATCTCTTTTTTTGGTCAAAAACAGTTATTCATTATTCCTGGCTGTTTGGCAGAACGTCCGGTGACATCCAATGGGGTTTCCTCTACTGCCATGTATTTGTGTGTAAGCACATGAAAGTATTTTAATTCCCAGTGGTCTCTCTCTCTCTCTCTCTCTCTCTCCTCTCCTCACACACACACCACACTCGTACACTCCTACACATTTTGACAGGGTGCAAATTAAAGTGGCTACCACATTCCAAGAAACCATTGCAACTTGCTGTAGAAATGGAACAAACCGCGAACCAATTAAACATCATTAGTCTTTTACAGTCTCCCATACACATACAGCACAAGAGAGAGAAACCAACATAAATAAAGCTGTAAAAGCTGGTATGAATCAAAAGATCTAAATAAAACTCTTGAGGAATATGTAGCAATATGTTAAACAACAGATGGGACGGTGTAGGGCTAACATATTAAGGTTTAATTACTTAGCCCACTGCTCTCCTATAACCTAAGCCGGAAATACGTGCAGCCAAATGTTGAATGCATGTTTTCATTTATGATTTATAAATATCTGACTCAGTTTAATTCATTATCTGACTCTAAAAGATGATCTACTAGCGAGTGTCACGGAAGTATAATATCTCAGTGTTCTGAATATATTTAGTCTAAAAAATAGTTTCATTCTAAGTTTTCATTATAAAGAGATGTTCCTACATCAGAAGCTTTTATATAGCCTATAATAAACACTTCTTTTTTGTTAGCTTGGGGGTTTATTTTGGCGTGCAAGCCTACGTGCAATTTACTTGTCAGAGGCCGATTTTCACAATTTTAACGTGTCTAACATATGACAACTGTAAATTTCCTAACGACCATAGAAATACAGTCATGCACTTTTAATGCAGCATACTTTCTTACAGAAGAACCACTGAATATTTAAAGATAGAAATAACAAATGAATTTATTAAAGAAAAAGGAAGAAATAGAAACAAATGTAAATTACAAATGGTGATCTGAGTCGCAGACATAGGACAGAAAGGCAGCCTCTGATGTGATAAGCCACTCTCTATGTTTGAAGCTCCCTTGGGTTCTCCCAGGTATATCCTCTTAAACCCTTGATCCTCTTTGTAATGTACAGTAAACAAAATACCAAATAGTAACTTGTGGCAGGATGTGTTTTATGGCAGGATAGACTCACAGCTGATTAGCTCACCCTGCGGAACTGTATGCTGATAACATTTCTGAGAATGGGTCGGTGGGATCAAAGGAAAAATGTCCCCCATGCAAACCAGGGATGCTGTGTGTGTGTGAGAGAGAGAAGAGAGAGCACATGTTTCCTAAACCTATAATGATATATGTAACCCATATATAACCCATATGATATTTATGATTTCACCACATCGTTCACCATGAAGTGTGGATATTAATGATACCAAACATGCCCTGAGAAACACTGTAATTAAACACAGATGACCAGTTTTTTTTTTGTTTTTTTTGTTTTTTTAACCTTTAGCCACAATTCATCAATCTTCTACAACGGAGATCATGTTTTGCAGAGAAACTCGTGAAATGTTTGACCCTTTAAAGAACACATTTGCTTGTAATGTGGGCAGCCATATATAGCACTAATATGTAATAACACAGTGAGAATGTGTCTCTTATTATGTTTGGGAAATGAATTCATAAATGCAGTGTTTCTAGAGTTTATTGTGTTTCTACCCAAGGAGGAAAATTGTGCATGACTGCAGTCTGGCTTATGAACTCTGTATTATTCTTCCAGTATTCATTATTGACCTCCTGCATGTTTTTTTTTTTCTTTAATGCCTTTCAACCTATATTAGCATTATATCATATTAGCATTATATGTCTTTGACCTCTTGCATGTTTTTAATGATTTTGGACTGTTGACATTCTGATAAAAACATGCACAACTGTGTCCAAGTATCACATGACCTATAAAATGAATATAAACCCTGCAAGAGAAATCTAATGGTATGGCATTAAGGAAACACACACCTAATGGGCAGGAGAGGACAGTTTAGATTGGATAACTTAATCCCACTTTTAAATGAATGAATAATGTATTCACTGTACAACCCAAATTAAAAAAAAGGAGGGACGCTGTGTAAAATGTAAATAAAAACAGAATGCAACGATTTGCAAATCTCATAATCCCATGTTATTCAGAATAGAACATAGATGACATATCAAGCGTTTAAACTGAGGAAATGTCCCATTTTGAGAAAAAATAAGGTCATTTTGAATTTCATGGCCACAACACGTCTCCAAAAAGTGGGTGGTCAGTAAGTGTTACTAAACAGAAACAGCTGGAGATTAATTGACAACAGGTCAGTAACATGGTTGGGTATAAAAAAAATAAAAAAATAAAAAAGAGCATCTCAGAGAGGCAGAGTCTTTCAGAAGTAAAGATGGGAAGAGGTTCACCAATCTGCGAAAAACTGCATCTACAATTCATGGAACAATTTCAGAATAATGTTCCAAAAATATATCACATACCACAAAATATACACCACAGTCATACAGTGAGGGAAAGAAGTATTTGATCCCCTGCTGATTTTGTACGTTTAGCCACTGACAAAGAAATGAGCAGTCTATAATTTTAATGGTAGGTTTATTAGAACAGTGAGAGACAGAATAAGAACAAAAAAAAAATTTAATGAGGGAAACAAGTATTTGACCCCCTCTCAATCAGAAAGATTTCTGGCTCCCTGGTGTCTTTTATACATTTAACGAGCTGAGATTAGGAGCACACTCTTAAAGGGAGTGCTTCTAATCTCACCTTGTTACCTGTATAAAGGACACCTGTCCACAGAAGCAATCAATCAATCATATTCCAAACTCTCCACCATGGCCAAGACCAAAGAGCTCTCCAAGGATGTCAGGGACAAGATTTTAGACCTACACAAGTCTGGAATGGGCTACAAGACTACTGCCAAGCAGCTTGGTGAGAAGGTGACAACAGTTGGTGCGATTATTCGCAAATGGATGAAACACAAAAGAACTGTCAATCTGTCAAGCTCTTTGGCATCAACTCAACTCGCAGTGTTTGGAGGAGGAGGAATGCTGTCTATGACCACAAGAACACCATCCCTACCATCAAACATGGAGGTGGAAACATTGCTTTGGGGGTGTTTTTCTGCTAAGGGGACAGGACAACTTCACCACATCAAAGGGACGATGGACAGGGCCATGTACCGTCAAATCTTGGGTGAGAACCTCCTTCCCTCAGCGAGGGAATTGAAAATGGGTTGTGGATGGGTATTCCAGCACGATAATGACCCAAAACACACAGCCAAGGCAACAAAGGAGTAGCTCAAGCAGAAGCACATTAAGGTCCTGGAGTGGCCTAGCCCGTCTCCAGACCTTAATCCCATAGAAAATCTGTGGAGGGAGCTGAAGGTTCGAGTTGCCAAACGTCAGCCTCGAAACCTTAATGACTTGGAGAAGATCTGCAAAAAGGATTGGGACAAAATCCCTCCTGAGATGTGTGCAAACCTGGTGGCCAACTACAAGAAATGTCTGACCTATGTGATTGCCAACAAATGTTTTGCCACCAAGTACTTTGCAGTGGGGTCAAATACTTATTTCCCTCATTAAAATGCAAATCAATTTATACAATTTTAGACATGCATTTTTCTGGATTTTTTGTTGTTATTTTGTCTCTCACTGTTCAAATAAATCTACCATTAAAATTATAGACTGATCATTTCTTTGTCAGTGGGCAAACGTACAACATCAGCAGGGGATCAAATAATTTTTTCCCTCACTGTATGCCTAATTTGCAAATGTGTGCTAATCACACTAGCAAAGCCCTTAGCCTTTATTCTGACACATCTTATTTCCTTCATTATAGGACAGCAAGACAAAAATAAACACCTGGTCTTCCAGACCTTCTCAGGGTTCACCTCTTTGCAGAGCTCTGTCCAGTCAATTTTAATGCATATAGATATCAGCTCCTCCTTCAGTTTCCATGTGTATGTGTTTTCAGAAATAGTGATGGTGTTTTTTTTTGTTTGTTTGTTTTTCAAGTCTTTTGCCATATACATGTGTGTTTCTGTTGTAAGATTAGCTTTAAATAAATGATTAATTCCCTGCAGTCTCTACTCACAACATAATCATTATCATATCTCTTTCTCCTTCCTCCATTTCTGTCCCTGCTTCAAATTGTCCCTCAGTTTTCGAACATTGCTGGGTGTGTCTCACTCTCTCTTTGTCTTACTGTGCATAATCTATATTTAATAACACAATTGTAATTTTGAATGAGGATTATAATGAATTATGAATAGTCAATGTGGCTGTTGTGATACTGAGAATTTGTGCTGCTGTGGCTGCCTGGTGTCCTGTTTGCATTTCACGCAGCTAAAGCTACTGCCTGGATTCTTCAATCAAAACACTACATATTTATAGATCTTCACTGTATGGGATTGTGATGACGGTCATTCATCATTAGGACTTAATCTCATCATAGCACAGTTGGAGGAAAGGGTTGTTTTTTTTATTTTACTAAAAAGATCTCTATTTTCTTGGTGTTGTATTGTTAATGCCATAATCACCAGTCAATGTAAGAATCTATTACAAGCTATGTTATTATTAACTCTCATATATCAAATTGATTTAAGTTTTGGCCCATTAGAAAGGGAAATGTATTACATTTTTATCAGTTGTTACGTTATGAGGCAATTATTATATTATTTCACTTGCTGTTACTTCTCTGGTTAATACATTTTCTTTTCTGGGATTTTCTCCCTAATTTGGCCATGGTCAGTTCCCACCCACAAGGCAGCTCTCCCTTATCACACGGCAGCTACAAACCAGGAAGGGTGAAGGCTATAACATGTCTGTCCAGCTATTTTTTTTTCTCCAAATATAAGAATGGCTATCAGAGTTCAAAGAGTTGACCATAACTATTAAACAGTAAACCCTGTCAAGTTTCAAGTCCGTCATCAAAATCAAGTTTAAAGTGTCAGCTACTACTCAAGCTAAGTCCATGATTCAAATGATAATGATTCAATCATCAACCCTTAATGAGTTGCAGTAGTATGTGCTCTGAGAACATTTGGAACTCTCATAGGAACATTTTCTGTGATATAGTAATGTAATAAAAATAAAGGGTTCATTTTGGAAATAGAATCTCGAAAAGGGACATGGTGACGCCCAGGTAGCTGCTACAGAGATTTATTGTAGCAGCACACCTCTCAATAGAGCCCATGAGGATAAAACACTGCTCGTAGAAGGGCGTGTCATGGTAGGTGCTGAACATTTAGCCTGTTCATAAGCTGCAGTGATAAGTTTCCTCACCCAGTGGGCAAATCTTTACTCTGACATGGAAGCACCCTGTGCTTTTGCACCACGAAAGATGGATAGCAAGTCAAATGATCTAATAGCGGCTGTTAGATTAAATAAGAGGTGTGCGGTTGGTATCCCCATCCAGACCACTTCTGGAATTGTCCCCACCTGACAGCATACAACGTCTGTGTATTAGGGGCACTAGAACTCAGCATCATTTCTATGACTGCTACATTGCAACCAAAAAATGAGCCAAACTCAAAGGCAGACAGTTATCCTGTGAATGCCACACCTATTCATCTATGATGGTAAGACAGCTTCCTAATACAGGAAGCTGCCAGGATGTTCCCTTCACTAGTGGGAATATCAGTGTGTCCTGACCAAGAGGGCAGTTTGGTTCTGTTAGGGAGAACCACGCTCGGTATTGAGTTGGCTCTGCATCAACAAAGAGGTCCATCTGTACCTGGCCAAAACTTTTCCAGATCTGCTGAACTACCTCTGGGTGCCAGCAGCACTAACTTAAAAGGTATGAACTGTCTGGATAGTGCATCTGCTGCTCCACTGTGCTGACCCTGCAGGTGAGTCACCCTCAGTGTAGCTAGCCATAGGTGAGGAGCCCACTTGAGGAGTTTCCATATGAAGTGAAGGGTGCCACCTTCGTGTTTTAAGGTTTTTTTTACATGTGACATTATAGTCACATGCGCCCCCTGCATCTCATTTGCACCACACTGTTCCCCAGATGGTGAGGAAGGCATCTGTGAGGATCATCTCTCTGGTAAGGAAGCACCCTAAGCACACCACTTTCGTAAGGAAAGTCTTATTTCTCAAGCAATTCAGGGCATTTTAAGTAGAAGTCAAAAATGGGCATAGTGGACATTGTTGGTGAATGTTATGATGTCAGTCAAATGAAAGGGTGCGAAGGAAACTGTCATTCCTCCTGAATCTAGCTGTACGCTGATAAAGTGGGTGATGTGCCTCAGTGTTAGAGAGCTCTTCTGAGAGTTCACTTTCAAGCAGAGCATAAAGACATCTGTGAGAAAATCATGTGTCCTGCATGGCCTGTTTTCTGGTGCCAAACATGTAAGTATGGAATAATCCTGACACACAGTCCAAAGGGTAAAATTTTTTACTGATACCCGTGTCCCATGAAAAAGAGCCAGGAATACAGCAAGGAAGCATTGTGCAGGTCCACCAACATGGACCAGTCACATAGGTGTACCACATCACATCTGAGAACTTTAACATACAAAAGGAAGAATTTTCAGGAAACAATTCTACAAATCTTAAGTCCAGAATGGGAAGGGAACCACCATCCTCTTTTTGAACAAGAAAATATTTTGAGTATAACCCATGGTGGGGCTACTCTCATGTTCTCAGCTCTGTCCAGAAGGGAATAAACATCCTGGATCAGCACAGTGACTTTTTGGGGGTCAGAGATTGATGCCACGAGCCTCCAAGAAAGTTGGAGGCAGAAGGCACTAATATCTCTCTCAAAACTAGGAGGAAATATAAATTTACGTACTCTTAACTGATAATTGAAAGCTTGAATTTGGCATCAATCCTCACGATGAAAGAACAGGAAGGATCAGGTTGCTTTAGAATGGAGCTGTGATATAATAAGGGTATTAAACAAGTTAGAAATTTGTATTCTGATGGTAGGGTTTGATAGCTTTGCCAATTTGGCATCCACTCACGATCTTCCCTTGACACATTTCTTTCGGTACTTTCAAATACGGAATTTCGTTTTCCTGATTTCCCTTCTGCTCCTTCAGAACAGGCCTGGGAAGACCTGTTTTCAAATAACCCGCATCAGAGAGGAATGATTTCTAAGATTTATGATTTTATTTTGACGCAAGGTAGTGGGTCGAGTAATAAAATTAGGAATGCGTGGGAAACGGAATTAAAAGTACAAATAAGTGAGGAGTGTTGGGAACATGCTATAGGGAGGGTACAGACTACCACTTCTTGTGCTCGTCTTGGACTTATACAATTCAAAGTTTTAAATAGAGTCCATTTGTCCAAGTCGAGATTGTCTGTGATGTATCCGGATGTTGAGGACAAGTGTGATAAATGCCATGGCTCTCCCTGTCATCTTGGCCATATGTTTTTCTTCTGCCCTGAACTCCATGGTTTTTCGTCTGGCTTTTTTACCATCATGTCCACTATTCTCAGGGCATATTTAAAGCTTTGTCCATTGATTGCGATATTTGGGATTCCTCAAGCTTCAATTCCTTTGAGTTCGATACAAAAGGATGTTATTGCTTTCACATCCCTTATAGCAAGACGTTCCCTACTGTTACATTGGAAGTCTGCTAAATACCCATCTATCTCTCAGTGGATAAAGGATGTGATGTTTTTCTGAAACTCGAGAAAATACGATATACGATGAATGGATGTACAGATAAGTTTCTTCATAAATGGCATCCCTTTATTGCCTACTTTATGGAGTTACAGACACTACCCACTTGAAGGTTGGCGCCTGTTGTTGAATTTTATAATATCTCTATAACCAGCGACAGTTAATGGGTAGCCATGATGAGCCGGAGGGGTGGGTTGTGGGTTCAACTTTGTTTTTCTTTGTATAAAAAGAAAAAAATCTGTGAATATTTACTGCTGTTGCTCATTTTGTATTTTTGGGAAATGGCGGGGAGGACAGAACAGAAAAGGCGATTTAGATAGGCTTAGCAGTTCAACAGAAATGTTCATCAGAAATGTTTAATAAAAAAAGAAACGTTTTGCAGAAATGTATAGCAGAAATGTTTAGCAGAACTGGTTTAGCAAAAATTGTTCAATAGAAATGTAGAAATGTTCTGTAGAAATGTTCATCAGAAGTGTTCAGCATAAATGTTCAATAAAAATAAAACATTAAAAAAAAGAATGGAGCTGTGGTAAATGTAATTTTTAGACTGGTGAAAGTTGTGTTTGCAGGATTGCTCCATGTGCGCTTTCATGAGCTCTTCATTAGCAGTGAGGTGAGAGGAGTAGCTATAAAGCTCTGAATGGATCTTCTATAGAACTTTGCAAATCCATGAAAACTTTTGAAGTCTTTGATCATGTGTGGTAGAGGCAGTTGCTTCATATCTTTTGACCTTAGCTTTGTCCATAGTTACTACATCTTTCCTGAGGATCCTGAGCGTCTTGAGCATACTGAGGATATATCATAAAATAAATAAATGGGACACATGAAATTGACATTTCTCATTTATTAATGCGTGAAAGAAAGACGGGGCATTAGAAAGCCTGTGAGGCATGACACAATACTCAAAGTGGTCGGTAGTGGTGCTTAAGGACATTTTCCATTCACGTACATGAATGCTGATCAAGTTGTAGGCACGCAGATTGAGTTTAGTAAATATATGCACCTCCTTAAATTGCTTAAGCACGTCTGGGACAAGGAGTAATGGATAACAATATTTAATGGTGACTTGATTCAATCCTCAATAATTGCTGCAGGGTTTGAGGGGTTTTTTTCCGAATGAATAAATAGCCTGCTGCTGCAGATGATGCGGAGGGACAAATGTATGCCAGTTTGAGTGCTTCCATGGCATGCTGCTCTACAGCTTTGTGCTCAGTGGCAGAGAAAGAATAAATATGGTTGCGGGGTGGAATGGAGCCAGAATTGAGGATGACAGCACAGTCAAAGGGTGATAAGGAGGTAAACTTTGGTTTTGATGAACACCTCCTTACTCCATATAAACAGGACGAATTTCCAATTTGAAATAGGTTTCTGGGCTAGTGGTAGTTATGGTGATTTTGGTTAGTTCGGTAGATTTTTTGACAGAATGCTCACCACAGACTGGATTATTTCACCTCCTGCCAATGATATGTGGGGGTTTATTGTTGTAGCCATGGTGTAGAACACTGGAGAACTTGGCTGATGGGATGATGAGGAATTAGATTATTTCTGAATACAGGGTGCTACAAGTGGTTTCCTACTTCACAGTAGAATGACCCACTCATTCTAGTTAATGGCCCTCTCAACCATTCCCTTTCTCCAGGTCTGGAGCAGATTATCTAAGCTCAAGGAGAGGCTGGTGAGTTAGTCTAGCGATGTTTGGTCATCCCTGCATCCCAAATCAGTGATCACCTCTTACCTAGTGACAAAAAGCAAAATTCAGTGGCAATTCATTCCATCTGCTGCCGATGGCTAGCATTCTGAATTCAACAGCATACTCGGCTGTGATGCATCTCTCCTGAATAACAGTGAGAAGCTGATGTCCTTGTCCTCAGGTGTGTGATCAAAGATGCACTGAACTAAAGTGATGAAGTGATCATAGGTTCTGATAAGATTCACCTCCCTGTTGACATACTGCAGTAGCACAGCCGAGTGCACTGTTCATCACGAGGTTTATGAACTGAGCCACCTTGGTGGACTTGGAGGTTCCTACTTGGCTGGAGAAGTATAGGTAGCATTAAAGCAGAAAGCCCTTACACTAAGCGGCCCTGACAAACAGTCTAAATCACAACCTCCAGAATCGAGCTTGTAAAAGTAGGCAAGAGCCTACTTTTCAAAGTACAGATGAAGTTGAGAACTAGAAAAAAAAATGCAGAGCTTCGCAGCTGAAACCAGCATTTATGTGACAGTTTGTAACAATCTGAGTGCTAGCTCTGTTATCTGATCAACTGCTGGTACTGGTCTTGCAGCACTTCGAGTGGTATGTCTGCATGCGATAGGCTCTTTAATCAGCTTTAGGCTTAAATTCTATTTTGTCTGACTGTGGATAAATGCTTCTGTAAAATGACAAACTGCATCTTTGTAATGTCAGAGAATGATATTACACTTAAATGACCTTTAACCCTGGGTGTTGGATTAATGCTTCATATTATTTTCTGTCGTCATATCAAGTATATACATTGTTTAAAAGTAGTACCCAGTGGAACAGGATTTGTTAGTGAGACAGATGGGAAACACTTTGGCAATGGACAAAAGTGTTAATTTATTTTCAGGTTTAATGGTGCAGAAAATGATAGTGATGTGCATGAGATGGCTCAAATGTTGCCAAAATGATGATATATGCATTGCTCGTTAGCATAGCTGACTAATGTATTTATCACATTTATCTCTGTGGTTATTTATAAATGTTGCTGTAAATAGGTCCCCCTCTGTTTTCATTACATGAAAATCTGTGCAGTCAGTAAACAAAGACTTCTGGGCATTTCATCATCACAGCTATTTACATATTCAGTAATTAGAAAGATTTACAGTGAAGGACAAATTAATAGCAGGCCATTTTAGCCTGTAAACCCCAGTAAATTGCCAGAATGGACATACTGAAAATAGACTAACAGTACTGAATTCATTAGGCTTTCCATAAAGCACTGCTTATGTGTAATTATGTGTTCCCCTCTGTGTGTGTTGCTAACTTATTAATGAGGTGGATGAGGAGAACAGAGGCTCTGTGGGAAGGCAGCTGCATGCTGGGACATGAGTGATGTGCCTCTGGCTTTTTGGGGTCTGGACAAATCTGTCCCAAGGGCTGATCACTAGACTACTCGTATATCATGGAGCCTACAGGTCTCTCCCACAGGAACTCGAGTGCTATTATAGATTGCGTGTGTGTATGTATGTATGTGTGTGTGTGTGTGTGTGTGTGTGTGTGCACATGTTCTAAGCATTCTCTTTTTTATCTTAGCACTTCATGTTGGAGTGAGCAGTGATGCTGTTTTTTCAGAGTGAGGCAATGGGCTTACTGCTGTCTCAACAGACGCCATCACAAAGCCAGCTTTCAATCAAGTGGAGAAAGAGAGAGTGAGGACATTGATGCATAAGTATAAGAGTGCACATGTGTGTGTGTGTGAAGATGTTGAATGTGATTGAAAAAAAGGAGAAGGAGGGGGTAGCTTAACCAGAGACACAGTTCCTTCCCTTGGGCAAGTGCGCTATTTGTTAGGGTCACTATCAATCAGAAGTAAATGGCCACAGGTCATGGCTGTGGGGAGCTCTTCAGTCCCGCAATAAATAAATTGAACAGCTGATCTCTCCAAGTGTGACAGCTGAGAGCAACAAGAGACAAGATCAACACACAGCCTTTAGACACACTGCAGGCAGTGTTGAGATAATGGAAAACCTGTCTGTACTTTAGCTCAAACCTTTAAACCCCTGCTCTTTCAATAATTGTCCTATAAGTGCTTCTTGGCTATATATTAACCAAGACATTGGTTATTTAAGAACACATTGGTTTTGTGTACGTCTTGGTGCCATCAGTGGTGTGTTAATTTGAGTGCAAACTGACCAATTTGAAAATGGAAACCGTTTTTTATTAGTGCAAATTTATATCCTTATGTACATTCGGTTAAATTAGTCATTTCTGATCTCGGTCTTGTCTCCAAACAAAAAGGGAAACAGTTCTATAACTGTGTCACAACGCTAAAAACTTTACTTATCCAAAGAGTCATTAAAGAAGAACCATTTTCTAAGAGCGGTGTCTATGCAAATACATTACATACAGCAGACTGAAATTCACGTCATGAATTATGATTGTGTGGGCACAGTAATACGACCAGAGAGCAGGTACTACATTTGGGGGAACCAATTTCTGTTTCTGCCATTAAAAGATTATACTGTATAACAATTCACAAAATTTGTCTCAGTTTGTCAAAAATAATGAGAACGCTAATTAAGTTCACTTCCATAAAGTTGGGTTAAATATTAAATATTCACAACATGTTTGCACCTCCAATTGCAACAGCATTTAAAGAGAGGAGAGACGCACCAATACAAAATTTCTCAGCTGATACTGATAACCGATTATTCAGAGTGATATCAGCCAATACCGATTATTCAGAGTGATATCGGCCGATACGATAACCGATTATTCAGAGTGATATCAGCCAATACCGATTTTTCAGAGTGATATCAGCCAATACCGATTATTCAGAGTGATATCAGCCAATACCGATTATTCAGAGTGATATCGGCCGATACGATAACCGATTATTCTGAGTGATATCAGCCAATACCGATTATTCAGAGTGATATCGGCCGATACGATAACCGATTATTCTGAGTGATATCAGCCAATACCGATTATTCAGAGTGATATCGGCCGATACGATAACCGATTATTCAGAGTGATATCAGCCAATACCGATTATTCAGAGTGATATCAGCCAATACCGATTATTCAGAGTGATATCGGCCGATACGATAACCGATTATTCTGAGTGATATCAGCCAATACCGATTATTCAGAGTGATATCGGCCGATACGATAACCGATTATTCGGAGTGATATCGGCCAATACCGATTATTCAGAGTGATATCGGGGACGACGACATTACACTTGACACTGAAACTCGCGCTTCTCTGCTGCAGTGTCCGATGTAAAATTTTATCAGTGCAGAGATAACGCTCATCGGATGTTTTTAAACTATCGGCCGATGGCAGAGAGCGGGAAAAATTGCCTTTATCGGCTAAAACTGATTATTGGACGATACATCGGTGCATCTCTAAAGGTGAGCCCATGAGAAGGTTTGCTTTACATTTGCAAGTTGACCTTATTTAGTGGTATTCGCCTTATTAACTGGTATTCACCACCACCTCCTTTTTTTTCTACATTTCTATATTTTTGATTCAATCAAGAGGTCAAAGGTAACTCTGAAGGACCTAGAGAGATCCACAGCTTAGATAGGAAAAGCTGTTCATGGGAGAAGCAGATCTGGGCTTTATGTTAAAGTGACAAGTCATATGAAATCTTGTTTGGACTCAGCAAATACGGTATGTGGAACAAGGTTCTGTGATCAGATGAGATCAAAATAGATTTTGGACTAGCAGAGATCACTAAATTTGGAAGAAACCCAACACTGCTCATCACCCTGATAAGACTGTCCCCACAATGAAGCACTGTGTTGGTAGCATCTTGTTAAGTGTTACCCTTGGCCCTCTTGTTTGGTTCTCTGATGAATCCGTCTTCAACCACACACTGACTTTTGCTCCCTCTCAAGGCAGACTCACAGTTGAAACAGTAATAACTAATAATGGAACTAATAATGGAAGAAAATCATCCCAGCGTGCACAAAACACCGAACCTTGAGGTGGATGAGCTACAACATCAGAAGACCACATTGGGTTCCACTTCTGGTAGCCAAGAACAAGAATCTAAAGTTAGCATTAGGGTAAAAAAATAAAAGTGGTGTGTGAGGAAGTTGTTACGTGACGGGAAGGAAGCGGGCTGGATGCAATCGCAGTTGAACGGTGACCTTTATTTACAGTAGTGAATGCAAACCAAAATACAATAAACAAACGCCCTGAGCTAAGCTATGCTCACTGGGCTACGGCTAGCGCTAATGGCATAAACATAACATGACACGGCGATAGTCCCGATAGTCGCCCTTTATTTTTACATGGCACACATTCCTTCATACATACACACGTCAGTTGCACGGGGGAATCGTGACAGAAGTACACATTGATATGGCTTGGTTAGCATTTTATTTAGAGAGGAAGTTGGCAGAAAGTTGATTTAAAAAAAAAGAAAAAAGAATTTGACACTTGCAAATTTACAACTAGTACAATGAATGCATTCGCATAATGAAGGTTAAGGGTAAGGGCAGGATTAGTGTTCTGACCACATTGCCCACTTAGATTGATCAGACTCATTTAAATGCCTCATGACAGTGGAGATAAGAAAGTGAAGAATATCAACATTTATATGAGTTGTACTGATAAATTAGTTCTCTGTGACTGAAAGTACACTGCACTTACACAATGCACTGTAGACTATAGGCCAATAATTATTATTCTAAATTGTTCAAAATCATGAAAATGGTTTATTCGGGATAACACGATAGCTACACAAGTAAAGCTGTGAAGAATTCCTAGGGCAGCAGGGTTAGGGGTATGTTCACAGGTGATCTACAGCATCTTTTTGTGTTCTGTCAGTAGCCTGGAGGAGACATTAGAGAGGCGTCTGTGAGACTCTGTAAGAGCTGGTGAACAAGGCAAGAGAAGATGTGAAGGATCATAATTCATCCTTAATGGAGGATGTGGGTTCATGAATCACCTGTAAGTCAGAACCCTGCAGAAGGCGATGGGAAGCGGGGAGGGGCATGCAGAGGCAAAGACAGCAGCAAAATACTGAGAAAGAGCGTGTGTGTGTGTGTGTGTGTGTGTGTGAGTGTGTGTGTGTGTGTGAGAGAGAGAGAGAGAGAGAGAGAAAGTAGAAGAGAGGGAAG
This sequence comes from Ameiurus melas, assembly GCA_012411365.1. Classification (NCBI taxonomy): domain Eukaryota; kingdom Metazoa; phylum Chordata; class Actinopteri; order Siluriformes; family Ictaluridae; genus Ameiurus; species Ameiurus melas. The sequence goes on from CM022779.1 coordinate 5,434,846, forward strand.
AGGTAGAGAAGCTGACGGCATGCAAAGTGGATTCGTCTGGTAGGATGTGTCAACCTGTCTCTAACTCCCAGCCCAATTACCAATCTCTCTTCATCTTCTCTCCTTTCTCACTCTTTCTCTCTACCTCTCTCTGCCTCACACACACGCACACACACACACACACACACACACACACACACACACACACACTCCCCCACAGGTGCAATGCCTTTCTGTGTATTTCTGTAGGAGCATTTGCAGGTGTTTGTGTGTAAACAATATTTTGTGCTGGAATATGTCAAAGTAAATGTGACAAAAATAATAATAATAAATGTATGATGGAATAAAATGAAAGATAAGTAATACCTGGAGCTGTATGCTTACCTACACTTACTGTGGTTATGTACATTCTGAATGATGTAACCACTGTGAAGACTGTGTAGATTTGTAGATAAATAAATAAATAAATAAATTGCCAGCAATCGTAATAAGAAATTGCATGAATGGCTGCGTGTGTTTTGGTGTATACATGTTGTAGTATGCATTGTTATTACTGCAGTGCTTCAGCATGAGACCACTACTACATATTCATATGGGTCTTCCAATTAAAGCACACAGACCCAGCGGTATAGAGAATATCAAAGACCTACAGTTCTGCTGAATATTCATCAACTGAATTTCTGATGCAAATCTCAGCCAGTGCACAATGCCCTTCTCTCTCTTTTTTTTTTTCTTTTTCTCCGCACAAACAAGCTGACTTTGATATCATTTGGGTTGGCTCTTTTTATCTTGCCTCCACATTAAGGTTGATGCGTATATGGCACCGCGTAAGGAACTCATAGCAGTGGCTAAATTATTTTGTACATGTAATGAATCCACGGTGCAACAAATCCCAATCAAGTTCGAATTTAAAAATGTTGCTGTCAGCAGATGCATCTTTACTGTAACACTCAGTTATCTGTAGCCTCTTCCTAAAGATGTAGATGCATATACAGTAGGGAATACAAATCTGAGAGCTCTACCAAGAACTGATTTTATTTCATCAGTAGTGAACCTTCCTTCTGCAATATAAATAGAACAAGGCGAGGTAAGCATAGTTTTGCCCCGATGAAATCAACAGACATTTATGAAGACATTTACTTTACTATAGCAAGACAGTGCAGTTGGAACCCATATTCAGACAATCTTGCTGGAAAGTTCTTTCCATTTAACATTTGGTCCATGCTGCACTGTTTGTATATACTGCATGAGTTCACAATCTGACATTATGCATTTCCTCGACCGTCTGACTTTTTTTTTTTATATTACACATTTTATGATGAATATTCCTTGCACTGACTTACCAGTTCAGCGAGGAGTGTTGTGTTATAGGAAAATCCTTGTGGCAAGCACAAAGCTGCTACACTTGCGTTTGTACACAGCATTGTTCACACGCTTGCTGTGTATCTTAAACGCATTAGAAAGATTTAAAAGCCACATCCTCTAGACAGTCGAACTAAAATGTATAGCAATTTCATGCACATCAATATTAAACACACGCTGTCTCGTAAAACGTTCTGCTGTCATCGTGATTGCTGTCATGAGCTGCATCTCAAATCGAAATCTTTGACCTTACAGTCAAAAGTATTTACTAATCTAGAAAATCCAGAAGGCCAGTACACAAAACAGACCTTTTTGGTAAGTATGAGAGCAACATACAAGGTTTGTAAAATTCAAACACTAACTGTAATAGGAAAATCAATTAGTATTAGTATAACCGTCTATAATAATACATACTAGTGTAATTATGTGATTTGAGACACAACAACAGATGTAGAAGTAGAGGTAGATGTTCTTGGATTTTTTTCTTCTTCTTGCTGAACTACACTAGTGCAGTGTGTCATGATAGTGAAAAAGACAAAAAATATCACATTCATTTAAACATGTCTTATCTGGGCATTTAGAAATGTTTCAACTTCATACATGGCCTTTGCAATTAGTTTTAAATTACACAGTATATTCCGTAAAATCATGTACCAGCTGAGTAAAAGGTAGCAAATAAAATTTTGGCAAAGGATTACATAGAAACTGTATTTCAGAATGGATGTAGACTTCTAGTCGGGCGGCTGTGGCTCAGGTGGTAGAGCGGGTTGGCGGTTCGATTCCCGGTCCACATGACTCCACATGCCCAAGTGTCCTTGGGCGAGATGCTGAACCCCAAGTTGCTCCCAATAGCAAGCTAGCGCCTTGCATGGCAGCTCTGCTACCATTGGTGTGTGTGTATGTGTAAAGCGCTTTGTAGAACTGCTAAGGTTAAAAAAGCACTATATAACTACAGAGCATTTACCAGTTAGTCCTGTTTTATTCTATATAGACTTAGCATCAATATTCATTAAATGGAGGCAACTCAGGTGCACAGCTTTGCAAAATGGCGAATCCAGATATCCGGAATGTTCTGTGGTATCTTAAGTGGTTCAGGCTAAATAGGAGGTTCATCTCCATTGCTAATGATCTTCAATACATAGAAAATGCCCGCATTGAACATGAATGTCACCTGATTTCCAGGAACTTGAATGTCAAAAGATCCAAACCAGAATAAGAAATGCGCACGCAACAAAACTCATCCGTCTTCTTTGACTTCGCACCGTTCCTGAACTTCCTGAAAGTTAATTTGATTTAGAATGCAGATTTTCCCCAATTATACTTCACTTGCACATTCAGAGGGAACAAGCTCCCTGATTACCGAACAAATCACTGAAAAGAATCTATTCATCATCAAACTTCATAAAGCCAAAAATAATTGGGTTGTGTTTCCTCAAGATCAACCCACTTGTACTATCACTTCGGCGAGAAAGCCTTCATTTACACCAAAGATCCACCGTTTTCATTCTTGGTGAAAAATCCGCATATACATCTTGACATTTACGCTCTTTTAAAAGCCAGCCCTGTCAATGGAACCTCGCTCTCAGCTCGTGCACCTGCAGACATTCTCCAACCGACACACACACACACACACACACACACACTCCTCTGAGCTTGTGAAAGAAATTAGTTTCACCATCTTATCCTAAACGTTTTAGTAGCAGAGTGGCTGATTGCTGTTTCAGAGGCAGTTAAGGCCAGCGGTGGGGGTGAGGGAGGTAGGGTGCCTCATATGCTACTAGGGGCTTATTACACAAAACTGAAGATTAATTTGCTGCTTCTTAGCAACCAATTTAATGCCTTTTGTTTACAAAAGAGCAATGGGGTGACTGAAATGAATATTAGGAGCCCCCTTTTTGACCTCTCATATGGAAAATTCCCAGGTATAATATTTCCACTTTTTTAATTCCTTCTCTTCTTTTGGTACCGCTTTAGATCTCTAATGCTAGGTCCTATGACCTTTTTGCTACTTCATTCTTCCCATGTCCTTGGTACGAGGATTGATTTTTTTTTTCTTCTCTGCCTTTTCCTGTTATATAATAACAATTATTTCTTCCCCTCTCTCTCTTTCTTTCTGTCTCTCTCTCTCTCTGTCTCTTTTTCTCTTGCTCCCCTTCCCCCTTCTCCATTTCACTTTCCCTCCACCTTGTCAGGGTAATTTGATTTGCCTCCTCCAAATGATTGGATTACAAGACTGACATCCATTTCCATGCCCTCGCAGTCCAGCAGGTCTATAATAAGTGCAAGCTCTCTCGCTCTCTCTCTCTCTCTCTCACACACACACAGGTCTATAATGATCTACCTGCAAATAATATATACATAGCATATTGTAATTACAGTACATAACTTTACATTACCTTTAAACTTCAATCTTGACAGCTTAAACATTAGCCATGTCCCTAAAACCTATCCTGGCCATGAACTGCTAACCTTAACCACGAACATATAAACACCACCAAGATATCAGATCCAACCATGAACCTCAAAATATCTACTAAACTAAAGCAACAACAACAACAACAACGAAAAGGCATAATCATTAGCTATGGTCCTAAATCCCAATCATAAGCATATGAAAAGTATCCATGACCCTAAAGCCTAACCACAAACCTCTTAAATTCAACCATGAATGCATTAACCTCAACAAGATCTCAGATCCAACCATGAACTGCTAAACATCAACTATAAACCTCTAAACCTCAACCTTGAATACATAAAAAAAACCCTTACATATGAACCTCTAAACCTCACCTGGGGACCTCAAATCCAAGCTATGTACTGCAAAACCTCAACCATGAACACTTAAACATCAACCTTGGTACCACAATCCAACCATAAATTTCCAAACATCAAACATGAACAAGCAAACCCCAGCCATGGTCCTAAACTCCCAATCATTAACACAAACATTATCCACGGCCCTAAAACATAACCACAAACCTCGAAACCTCAACAATGAACGCATAAACTCCAACAAGACCATTGATCATAAACCTCAAAATCTCACCCACAAACCTCTAAACCTCAGCTATGAACACAAAAAGTTCATGTAGCCCTAAAACCCAACCATGAACCTCTACACCTCAAGCATGAACACAAAAAACATTATATATGGCCCTTAATCCCAATCATCAACTGTTGCACTTCAAAAATGAACGCATAAACATCAGCCATAGCCTTTAACCCAAATCATGAACCTCTAAACATCAATCATGGCCTCAAGCACCAGTCATGGCCCTATACATTTCAACCACAAACCTTTAAAACTTGACCATAAACCCCTAATCCCACACCTCTAAATCTCAGCCACATTCTGCTAAACCTAGCCACCTCAACTATGAACCTCTTAACCGCAAACTTGAACCATTAAACCCAATCATATTGCCATCAAGCAAAGACCCTTTGAACACAAACTCCAACCATGCACCACAGAACCCAAATATAAAGCCCAAACACTAATCACAAACCCTTAACCCTCTTACCTCGTACGGCCGAAAAACCGTCTTGCCCGTCTTTGATCTATTCCCGTAAGGACGAAATACCGGCTTGGTCGTCTATGCCAAATACCTGTAAGGCCGATATAGAGGATTTACAGTGTATACGTTATCCCCGTAAGGTCGGTGTACCGCATTACTCTGCTATGATTCTTTACTTATTTAATTATTATTTTTGACCCGGAAGGTTGACGACGTCACGACGTGATTACGTTATTACGCCGTCATGACGATGAAGCTGATCCGAGCGTGAATATTGGTGTACTAGTAGAAGTGAACTAAAAATGCCAAAGCACAAAAATCGTGTTCCAGCTAAAGTTGTGGTACTGCTAAAGGAGTAGAAGGATTTTAGCGAGCGTTTTTTGTAATTTCTCTAGTTAAGAATTGGCTCTAAGTGGAGTAAAAACACTGAACTGCTTCATTTTCAAAGCAATATTACACAAATACATTATTATAAGTTGTTTCAAGGCCTAAAAATGTTCAAATTAAAATGTTGATTTTGGACCAGGAACTCAGGGTTTGTGTGCTGTTTCTCTGGGGAATATAGGGTTATGGGACGTAATACTGTGGTAACTTAGGGGTAAGAGGGTTAAGCCCCTACCCTTACTTCCTAAACCCAAACATATCCCCATAATCTCCGGCTATCAACATTTAATCTCCAGTCCTGAACCCGTACATTTTTCTCTGTCCAGCTCCCTTATACATTTGCACATATACCACAAAACCAGTCACTTGAATACCAAAATTCCTCACGGGAAAATCAAACGGTGTGTTTATGTAAACACATTTAAAGATGTACTCGTACCTTTCCACACCGTTCCTCCATTGTTCCCCTCCCTCCCCAGCCACTCCTCATTTCCTCATCTATCTTTGAAGTCGGCTCTCGGCGCTCTGATCAGACGCACACCGATGCACAGGTTTGATCCTCGTCTTCCAGTAATTCCCCTCGCTCCATTCAGCTCCTTATTACTGTGACCAAAGCGTCAAATCAAATCTGCTCCACTCGTCCCACCACGAGCAAACGTGAATTCTGTTTGTGCACCAGCCGAAGGATGACATCAAATGATGCAATCAAATTAATATTGCTTCTGCCATGACAGGTCTTTTTAATGTGCTGATTTCAATCACTGAAGTTAACATCTAACTCACTGAATATGCCAAGGGACTCATGCAGCTGTCTACTTGTCTTTTAAATAGATTTATTAAGTATCGCTGGTCTAACATCAGGTTGCAGTTGAACAAAATAGTCAGAGCCAGTGCAAGGCGTTCAGTGAATCTTGTTATGAATGGTAAAATGTTTACGCAGAAGTCAATAAATATAAATATAACCTTTCATATTCATCATTTAATGCTTCATATTCCCGTTGTTTATGAATTTGCAATTGTTTTGGGATGTGGGCTTCTTCACGCGGAGGATTTTTAGCCATGCCGTCAAACATTATAACAGACTGATGATGGATAAGTTTTTGATAGAATTCAGTGCCACACAATTGATTATTTTGCAGTAACACCTGATTGATTTCTCTTTTTTTTTAAGATAAGTTTTGGGATGTGGGCTTTATGCTCACACAACTTCATACAATTTATTATGAAATTCATTCATTCACTCATTTAAAATTACTAGTTGTTTGTTAGCCTGGGAAAGAAAAAGTATAAAAAAAAATGTTAAAAAAAAAAAATTTATGTCAGAGCTCAAGATGATCTTCATTAACAATGTGTATTTAAATATGAAGTAAAAGTGCAAACAATACAACATTATTTATTGAAAAAAGCAAAAATCAAACCTTTATATTTGTAAGGGTCTTACTGGTGGCAGATATAGCAAATTTGACCCGGACTACAACTGCATTATTGTTTTATATTTACAAAGATCTATCATTTTTAACACTTCAACCCCTCCTTAATCTTCCCTGCTTTTCCCCCTAATTTAGTCTCGGCCAATTCCAATCCACCAGTCAGCTCTCTGACAGCCAACTGCATCTATTCAGACTGCTGCTCGTGCTGCGTCACAGGACAGCATAACACACTCGGAGGGAAGCGTTATCTGCTTTACCTTCCACATGCATGAACGGACGCCTGCGGCAGCATTGGGATTTTAATCTCTGGATAATGATAATGAGTCTTTATTTATCACATATACATATGCAGAGTGAAATTATTTTATTCGCATACCCCAGCATGTCAGGAAGTTGGGGTGAGAGTGCACGGTCAGCCATGATACAGCGCCCCTGGACCCGAGAGGGTTAAGGGCCCAATAATGGCAGCTGGGTAGTGCTGGGGCTTGAACCCCCGACCGTCCGATCAGTAACCCAGAGCCTTAACTGCCAAGCCACCACTGCACCACTAAACAGAAGATTAAGGGTTATCAGTCAAAGTGTCACACAACCAAACATTGGATATCAGTTCAAACCTGTCTGTATACACACACACACGTACGCACACATGTATACACACACACGTGCATGCACACACACACACACGCGTATACACACACGCACACACACGTACTCCGACACCTGCACGTAAGCAAAAGTCCAAACAGCCACAGAGAGCGATGAAGGAGCCTATTCATTAATACAATGTGTCACAGCAGAGAATGCGTAGGCAAGGAAACATGAGTCTCAGGCTGATCTGATTAAGAGCGAGTGTGTTAGTGTTTATTAAAAGCGTTGATCAAATTCCACTTCTACAAGCAAAACAGGCTTCGACCTTCTCGTACCATGTGCGCTTAATGCAGATCTTCTAAAGTTCACAGTAGCTGAAACCAATTTAAATTTGTGTAACAGATTTCCTTTTATTTACATTTCCCTGTCAACAACTATATTTACATAATATTCATTCAGCTAGAAACTCAATATTAGGTTTGCAGTGCACTAGCCCGTTGATTATTAAGTGGCTCAGGGGAAGGTTTATGTGAAACTGCACGCTTCTCTTGGTACTGCTTTATTAAAGGACTTTGTTCAGCTTGCACAGACTTCCTCCCTCTCTCTCTCCTCCTTCTCTCTGCCTCTCTCACCCTCCTCTCTCTCCTTCTCTCTCCCTCCTCCTTCTCTCTCCCTCCCTCTCTCTCTCCCTCCTCCTTCTCTCTCCCTTCCTCTCTCTCTCCTCCTTCTCTCTGCCTCTCTCACCCTCCTCTCTCTCTACTCCTGCTCTCTGCCTCCTCATTCTCTCTGCCTCTCTCACCCTCCTCTCTCTCTACTCCTTCTCTCTCCCTCCTCCTTCTCTCTCCTCCTTCTCTCTGCCTCTCTAACCCTCCTCTCTCTCTACTCCTTCTCTCCCTCCTCCTTGTCTCTCCCTCCTCTCTCTCCTCCCTCTCTCCCTCCTCTCTCTCTCCCTCCTCCTCTCTCACCCTCCTCTCTCTCTCCCTCCTCCCTCTCTCTCCCTCCTCCAGCTCCCTCTCTCCTCCCTCTCTGTCTCTCTCTCCTCCCTCTCTATCTTTCTCTCTCCTCCCTCTCTCACCCTCCTCTCTCTCTCCCCTCCCTCTGTCTCTCTTCTCCTCTCTATCTTTCTCTCTCCTCCCGCTCTCACCCTCCTCTCTCTCCCTCCAACTCTCTCTCCCTCCTCCAACTCTCTCTCTCCTCCCTCTCTGTCTCTCTCTCCCTCCTAATCTCTCCTCACTCTCTCTTTCGCTCCCTCACTCTCTCCCTCCCCTCTTCTCTCTGTCTCCCTCTCTCTCTCTCTCTCTCTGTCTTCCCCCTCTCCCTATCATTCTATCATAGATAGTGAAACAAATTATTACTTACATTTATTTATTGCACAGGGAGAATTTTCAGTAATGCAAACACACAATCATAACAGATGGAAGATTGATGATTTTTTACTCTGCTGGAATTCAGTGTTGTTGGTTGCATGGCAATACATGGTGGAAGAGCGGAGAGGAATTCTCTTTCCTATGAGCTTTATCCTTTCTGAATTTTGTCCGATGTATGAGAGAAGGCATAACAATGGACTGCACTGCAATTTATGATGTTGCAGTAACAGCTGAACTCCGTTACTCAGCTTCCCATACATGTGGATGCTCTTGGAAGAATACGCAAAAAAAGGTTAATCTATTAGCGCTTTATTTTTGTTAAGATTGTTTGTGTGTGCCTGAGAGAGCCGAGTTACTGTCAGAATAAAATGAAAAGGGGCTCTGTACATTTAGGTCAAAAATGAAGAGATGGCGATGCAGTACGCAGACACGCATGTAAGCCACACCAACATCCAATCGTATCCATGCAGAGATCTCTGTTTTTGTCCATAGCTTTAATTTTTGATTTTCAACATTTTTCTTCTTCTTCCAAATGGCCTACTGTTTCCCAATTTATATTAATTTCCTCATCTACATCCCTTTCTCTCTCATTCGCTGTTACTTTCTTTGCCACCAGCTGAATGAACAGTATAGTAAGCATGTCATTCAGGCATAAAATTACACCCCTGGGTCCCATAAACAATAAAATGCTTTGGAAGAATTAAATCTCTATGGACCATATTCATTTTTGTGTTCACATGCAGCGATGAGATAAAAGCGAGACTTTCAATATGAACTTCCTGTAAAATACAGGTTTACTGTAGGAGGAGTAAAAGAAATCTAGATCTCATTAAGATACCATATCATTTTCTCATATGACTGGCATGTTATTTTAATCATTTTCAGTGGAACGGTCATTAATGTATTTTACATCAGCGTTATTACAGGTTGTCTCAGTTGAAGATGGGCCGTGGTGTCTCAGTGGTTAAAGGCTCTGTGTTAATGATCAGAACTGATCAGGAGTTCAAGCCCCAGCACTGCCAAGCTAACACTGTTGGGACTCTTGAGCAAGGCCCTTAACCCTCAACTGCTCAGTTGTATAGACAAGATAAATGGAAGTCGCTCTGGATAAGGGCGTCCGCCAAATGCCGTAAATGCATGATAAATTCGAAACAATCTGCTTTAAAAAGTGTAAAATATTCTCAGGAATACAGTCTAAACACTAGTGATGTGTGTTCATTCATGTTACAGATTGGACTCTAGTCCATCACAGGGCATCATTCATGCCCTCATGTACACCTATTGGCAATTTAGCATAACCAATCCACCTACCTGCATGTTTAAGGACAGTCTGCCTGTTGAGAACTGGAAAAATGAACTGTTTTGTGTCTGACTGGAGAACTGGGGTGGGGTTTTGCTCTGTCACAGGTTGGGGGGGCTAGATTGGCAGGGGTGTCCAAAGTTTTTTCAAAGGGGCCATATTATACCTCATCAAAATACCCTAGGGTAGGTTATAAATGTATTCACAAAAGGTTTTCCATGCTTCGTCGTTTCCAGCTGGTTTGAAATCGCCCCTTCTCACTGCTGACTTTGCGCTTTTTTGTCTGTAGCAATGGCTACATATCATTCAGTACATTAACGAAGTCAGAGAAAAAAAAAAGCCCCTTGAAATTTAACTGTGTTAACACAGCCTGTTAACCTATTAAGCCTGTTTGGTCCTGGAGCCATACTGTGGACACTCCTGCACCTGCTAGCATGGTTAATCTGATTATTCGATAACTTTTCATCCAATGCACAACAACAGTTGTTGAAGATTTTTAGTCTACTATTCGGCAAATCCCTAGTTCCATCTTCACTTTGGTTGAGATGCAGCCTACGAAGTCGACCTGCGTTCTTAACCTTTCAGGAAATGACCCCCCCCCCTTTCTTTTGTTTCATAAAAACACTTTACACAAATGCACCGGTGGTGTATATAATGGACCGCAATTAGCCGTGATGTGTGTGTGCTGAGGCGCTATCTCGATCTCCGCTTTATAAATGAGTGACACAAATGTAATAAGTAGGACCACTTCATTTCAGACCATAGAAAACAATGATTCTCTAGACAGCACCAACATAACTGCTACTGAGTCAGTGACATGGGGGCAAGTGTGAGTGTGTGTAGAGGCAGATAGTCCACTCGTCCAGATCCTCAGCATTATTTTGCTTTTGAAAAACACACTTAACGCCAGATGACTGTTCAGATAAGTAACTGCCTGTACTACCATTAAATGGCAGCCATTTCCTCCACTCACAGAAATCACAGCAGATTTGCCTCCGACTCTGTAATTGTAATCGCATTAGACATGGAATCAGAAAAGAATGCAAAAAAAAAAAGAGGGGCTTTCTCCAGCGCTTCAATTATTCTCCATTTGTGTGACAGTTGTGACACCGAGTACAAATTGAAAGAATGAGAGAAAAATGAGAGACAGTGCAGATCTTGACTGCCGCTTTCCATTGCCCATGGTGTGAAATGGACAGATTGAACTACAAGTCTCTCAGGACTGAATATTGCTTAAACAGGTGACATTTACAAGCGTTCCAGTCCATCCACTACACATTGCATCCTTCTGCCCTTCGGATCTCAGCTTGCAACCCTGTAAAATAGTTCACTTTTGATCCTCAGAACACGGAGATCTCAGTTCCTAATAGGTACCCCATCAAAGATGTGAGGTATAGTTAAAATCAGTTAAAAGATTTGACCAATAAATAAATAAGTTATAAAGAAATAAATAATATAAGGGGGCATGGTGGCTTAGTGGTTAGCACATTTGCCTCATATCTCTGGGGTTGAAGGTTTCAAATACCACTTCGCCCCGTGCTTTAGGGTTTCCTCCAGGTACTCTGGTGTCTTCCCCAGTCGAAAAATATACGCTGTAGACTGAGTAGCATTCCCAAATTGTCTGTAGTATGTGAATGTGTGTGCGATTATGCCCTGCGATCGTCCGTGGTGTCCCAAAAATTACTGAGCAATTCAACAATTCATAATAATAAATAATAATAAACTTAATTTTATAGAGTGAATTTAAAAGCAGCTTCTCAAAGCACTGTACACAAAATAAGCAGTACATAGAAAAAAATAATAATAATGATAGATAAATAAATAAAAAAAATAATAAAAAAATTTTGACATCTGCAAGCAAATTCTAGTTTGAAAAAGTATATCTTGAGTTGAGCTTTAAATATGTTGAAGATCTGAGCTTCCATAAATTCAGGAGGAAGAGAGCTCCAAAGGGTAGGAACGTAGACAGGAAAAGCCCGTCAGCCATAGATCTTTAGCGGGTTTGTGGAACAGTTAACAAATTAGACTGTTAGGAGCACAGTCTGCGATTTGGGGTGTAAGGGATTAACAAAGCAGATAAGTACTGAGGAGCCAAGCCATGTAATGCTTTGTATGTCAGCATCATCATTTTAAAATCAACACGGAACCTGACCGGGAGCTAGGGCAAGGACTCCAAAACAGGAGTAATATGATTGCATGTCCTGGTCCCAGTCAGGATCCTGAAAAAAAACAACATTTCTGAGAGCCGAGGCATCATAAATGACATCTCAGTGAGCAAAACACTTAAGTAGTTTATTCACACTTCAGAGAACCTTATTGTTTCGGACAGCTAAATAAAATTGAATTTGATAAGGTTCTCTCTGGCTGGTCAGATGAGATACTGTAAAATAACTTTTTGACATCTCTTTTGTCTTGAGACTTTATTTTGTCTGCAATTTTAAATTATGGATGGCAGACACTCATATTTACACCACAATATAATTACTTTCTAAAATATTTCATTCTTGAAAAGCCTTAAAAGCACACCTATGATGGATTTGAAACGTGCCTAATTTAGTTTTAGAGGTCTCATACAATAGATTTACATTCATCCAAGGTCAAAACTGCAGCATTACATTTTCCCCCCAGTGTCACAAATGACTCTTTCAATGATCTGTTCTACAGGATTAGTTCTAAACTCTTCCTTTCAGAGAGCATTCTCTGCTCCGATTGGTCAGATGTCCCAGTTTGTTATGATTGGTATGCTGCTGTCAGCGAGCAGCCGATGAAGACCAGAGACGGGGCTTTTAGTTAAAAACCTACGTAGGTTAGTACAGGAAGTAAGTCACTAACGACTTGTTTCAGCTGTTCAGAATCTCTTCATTCTTCGGGGAGTCAAGAACTCCTGCGCTTTGATTTTTGAAACATCGCAGACTTTTTACATTCACGAACAGCTCTATAACACACTACATGAAAGATAATGTTTGAAAAAACATAATAGGTGCACTTGAACACTGCATGACATTTTTTGTAAGGACAATGAAACCAGTGTGTAAAACTGCATTTTAATTTTGTAAGAATTGGCTTTATAGCATAGATATAGGTGAACTTGATATTCACTTTATAGCTAGCTATAAACATATTTGTGATGTTGATTAATGTCTGTTGCTTAGCCTAGCTGTACAACATCATAACACTAAACTCTTACAGTACACATATACTTGTTATCAGTGGTCAAATTGTGGGGGGAAAGCTTGGGGTGGTGGATTTCTCAAAAACGTGGTGCTGTAAAACTCATTTTAGATAAAGGTAAACTTAATCTTACCTTGTCTAGTGTGAAAAATCATGCTACAGAAACACACACACACACACACACACACACACACACACACACACACACACACACACACACAGTTAGTTGGACAAAGAGCTGCATCTTCCTCAAATTGAGCTATCTAAAGCTGTGCTAGTGCAATGGACATAGCTAGCTAAACCAGCCAAGACAAAATGGATGTAGTTAGCGCTTAGCCCTATATATTGCTAATGCTAACAATAATATTAGTGTTACCAGTGCTTAACATAAGCTCGCTTTGATTTGTTTAGGTTCTACTATTGTATGTGTATCTGTAACTTGATGTTACTTCTACCCAATACATTTAGCACTTTTTTTTTCTTCTTGCGCGTACCATAACCATATGTTTACTGTTTCAACAAAAAGCCCGCCATCATGAGGATCTATTCTTCTTTCCCCTCATTAACCTAGAAGTTGGATTTTAATTGGCCATGCCTACGAGCCACATGCTAATGAAAAACCAGCAAGCAAACAGATCAACTAACATACTAGAAGATTCTTTCACATTCCAGCACCCCATGAACCCCAGCACTTTAATTAATGAAAGTAGTTTTATTCCATTATTAGAGATTAAATTAACCAACACATTCCAATATTGCCTAGTCTTTTCCATCCTGCTCTAGCTCATGTTCTCTTATCTGATCTGCCAGTACACAGTACACTGATTGTATATCAATTGAAAATATATTTTCTTCTGTTGCTTCATTTTGCCAGTAGGTACTGTTAAATAATTGATAGCTATAGTTTCATTGGGTTTGCTGCTTGTACAGACCGCCTCTAGTTTCCATCTTTATGTGAGCATATTTATCTACATTTGCCTCTAAACAGCAAAGAAGATGGAAAGCTGCTGAATGCACTGTAATTTGGTTCCCTCTGTGGAATATATTATGCACCTTTTATGAAATGTGTGTTTGGAAAAGGGTGTGTTTTACTGATGAATCAATTTCTGTGCACAGTTTAGATGATGGTTTCGGTCAGACAGTTTCCTTACAGATCTTTTTTTTTTTTTTTTTTTTATTAACAAAGGAAAAGGAGGACAGGAAATACAACAACATGCAAAGTAAAATAAAGTCTGATTTGCATATAGTGAGCAGTGGTAAAGCCAAGACCATGCACAAGCTCTGCTGAGCAAATGTGGGGGAGTGCTGACCTGTACTGGGGATATTGTTGAGCAATGGAAGGCATACTTTGAGGAAGTCTTTAACCCAGTGGATATCTGGGTTTTTGGAAACCTCTGGTATTTTGGAATCTCTGTGACTGAGCTTACTTTGGTTAGAAACATTTATAGTGGCCAAGCTGCAGGGGGGCATGAAATTCAGCCAGAGATGTTGGAGGCACTACTTATGTTGGGCTGTGTTTATGCTTTTACACTAGCAAAAAATGTCTGTATTTTTTTAAAGAGGGAAGCAGAGGGTATGTTCACAAAGGATGTGCAAACAGTGAGTGCTAGGGTTCTGGAGATTAAATTCTCTCTGATAGTTGAACCTAGGATTCAGGATGCAGGTTCTGCCCAGGCTGGATTCAACAATGCAGGTTCTGCCCAGGCTGTGGAACAATGATCCAGCTCTTTACTCTTGCACAGGTTTGAGAGGGGTCCATGGGATGATGCTAATCCAGGTTTCATGCATTTTGTGGCTTTTGAGAAGTTGCACAGAGTTGCATGTTCTCCCCATGCATTGGCAGTTTCCTCCCGGTACTCCGGTTTCCTCCCCCAGTCCAAAGGCATGAATTGTAGGCTGATTGGCATCTCTAAACCATACTGTGTGAATGGGTATGCGAGTGTGTGTGTGTGATTGTGCCCTGCGATGGGGTTGCCAACCTGTCCAGGGTGTCCCCTGCCTTGTGCCCCAAGTCCCCTGGGATAGGCTCCAGGCTCCCTGCAACACCATGTAGGATAAGCAGTACAGAAAATGGATGGATCGCTGGGACATCAGCCAAAGTTGGAGATGTGTCCAGTATTTGCAGGGATGTTCTCTTGGCGCCAACAGAAGTAGACCTGCAGCACACACTGAATGTTACTCTGCTAAGTGTGAAGCAGCTGGAATGAAAATCAACACCTCCACATGGTTGTCTTAGATGAGGAGAAAGAAATAGCCCAAGTAATTAAAATACCTTCGGATCTTATTCACAAGTGATGGAAGTGATAGAAAAAGAGAGTATGAAAACAGATCAGGTCAGTGGCAGCCATCGCTGTGTTACAGTCAATGTACTGGTGTGGATTTGCTGGAGAGATTGTAATCTCACAGTTGGCTTGGGAACATCTGGAATCTGTGACTGGGAAAAGAGAAGTCTGGCTTGACCTTCTGAGCCTGTTGCCACAGTGACCCCCACCAGAAAAGGTGGAAGGAAATTGAATGAATCAATTAAGGAATATGTTGTGCAGCATATAAAGCATTTAAATACACTGTTCAAACCTGTTTCTTTGTAAGCATCCTAAATGTTCTTGTACATCCTATTCCGAAGGCATGGCATTAATATGGAGGTCATGCCTCTGTGCAGGCCACTTCAGGCCTTCCAAACCAACATTGGCAAATCATGACTTTCTGGACGTCATTGGGCACTGTCATGCTGGAACAAGTTTGGGCCTGTAGGTTCCAGTACATCATAATGCTACATCATACAAAGACACTATAGACAATGATGTGCCTTCAACTGTGTAGCAAAAGTTCAGGGAAGGCCTACATATATGGGCTCATGGTCAAGTGTCCACATACCATTGACCATGTATTGTATAAAGACACAACCAAACAACAAACATAAAACAGTTATTTAATGTATGTACACCACAGAATTCTTCTGAGTCATAGCAAAATTTCTTCATTTACCTTCCCTACATGAGACAGTGAGAGAGAGAGAGAGAGAGAGAGAGAGGGAGAGAGAGAAAGAGAGAGAGAGAGAAGGGGCCCCACTATGAATAAGAAGTAGGACCCTATTTCACACTACAAGAGATGTGACCTTTAGAAATAGCATTGTCTAAAACATGCCCCATATCTCTCGCTCTTGCTTTCGCTCATTTTTCCTCCCTCTGTTTCTCTCTGTCACACAAATGGACAGAAGAAAAGTGTAACACTGTGCACAGATTAAAATGCGCAAAACCAAGCAGACTGTGCCACTCTGGAACTGATAGTCAACATCGAACACTTTCTCTTAGTGGACACACATGACTGCATGCATTAAGCTTCTTTATTTATAATTACATGAACCTTTCACTCCCCAAACCCTGCTGTTAAAATTTCTAAATGCAATGATAATAATAATTGTTTGTTTTTTTTTATTGTTTTTTTTGTATTAAATATTACTTGTGAAGTACACTTTACACACCTAACAATTAACCAAGTGATTTTCCATGTTCCCTGATAAGTCCTAGTAATACAGTATACGCTATAAGTGTGGCAAGAATGGTTAATCAGGATGAAGATGAGCAGAGGGATAACAGCGGTCTAATCCCATTTAAGATTTCATGATTTCATGGCCTTAGATACGAAAAAAAAAAAAAAAGACACAAAATTGACTAGTCCAGTATTTAGTAGGCCGGTCAGGCAAAGCACTGGAAAGCCCAGCCAGGAGCAGAGGTGGGGCTGAATGTGACACACAATGGCATCTGTCCAACTTCATTTCAAGGGAGCCCTTCATTTCAAGTATATTCCATTTGTCCACTAACACACATGAACCTGAACACTCGATATGTGGGTGAATTTGTCACAAACAAAACCTTCTTACTGTAGCTCTCAAATTCCACGCTGACACTCTGAAGTTCGAAACACTTCCATTGTATTCAAGAGCATTGAGGACAGCCCAATAGCTCTTTCAGTAACAAGAGGAAGAGGACGCTGACAGTCACTGTAGTACTCTGGATTTGTGGGGATTTTCACTGCTGTAGACTTTGATGTAATATTGTGTGTGTGTTTGTGTGTGTGTGCACGCACCTGTCAGTCAGTCATCCCCAGTCTGTCGCCCTTCATTCACAGCAGACATCTCCTGCTGTAGCAAGACAGCAGACATATCAGACCCACATTAGTGAGAAGATCAGGAATATAACACCGAGTTATACTCATCACTCTGCTTGGGGGCATCACTGCACTGCAGTGTTCAAATACCGCATATGGAAAATGCATTCATGTAAGTTTAGAGTTGGTCAGAAGGGAGCATATATAGAGTGATTACATAGCACTATGCTTTCAGTATGTCCGAACATACTGCAAGTTGCTAAACAGGCCCACACACACATACCCATGCAGGAGGCATGCAGATCCCAGAAGACTGGCTTATTCCACAGAACAGTGATACTGTATGTTAGGTAACTTGTAATCCAGGCTCAATGCTAATCCCTGTCCTGTAGCACAATATGAAGCCTCTCCCAGCAACCATTACAATGAAAGAGAAATACAAACACTGTTCCTTCTGCAAGCAAGCTAGTTAGCAAAAGACGGTCACGTCCAGATTTTCTCTCTGTTTAGGTCCCATACACTATGTGTCCTGTAGTCTCTCGATTTGCTGGGCACTGCTGGCTCAGTGGTTAATGCATTGGGCTACGGAAGGTTGCGAATTCAAATCGCAACACTGCCAAGCTTGGGTCCTTCAGCAAGACACTTAACCCTCTGCTCAGCAATATGCTGTCTCAAGTGCAAAATGTTAAGGTTTTTTCCTTATATGGTCAATGTTTCCTATTCTCGTTCCGTAATTCTATAACTATCGATTAGTCCAACTTGTTACACCATGCTGAGTCAGTCTATTTATCCTCTGTGCTTCAGGTTTGTGAAGTATTATATACTCAGTTTACACTTTATTATTCATTTTATTAGTTTTATTAGCATTTATTGTATCAAGATGTAAAATGTAACTAGCAGAACTGGATAGACCCCCAGTCCAGATGGGACAAGCTGGTCACTGGACAACCATTGCCTGAATTCCATCACGGAAGTTATCTGGTCTGATGAACCCAAAATTGCACTTTTGAACACAATACTACTCATGCTCATCACCTTGAGTACACCATCCCTTCAGTGAAGCTTAGTGGTGGTACCATTTTATAATGGGGATGCTGTTCATCAGTAGGGACTGGGAAACTGGTCAGGGTTGAGGGCAGGGTTGGACAGAGGACAATCCTGAAAGAAGATATTTTCCAGTCTGCAAAGGACTTGGGACTAGCGCAGAGATTCACCTTCCACCAGGACAATGACCCTAAGCATTCTGCCTTAGGTACTGTATACTGGAGAGATTCAAAACAAGAACCTGGCAAATTTTTAAATACTCCACTCAATGCTTAGACCTCAAATTTGTGGCAAGACATGAAAATTGCTGTTTACAAATACTCTCTATCCAATCTGACAGAGCTTGAGCAATTTTGCCAGGACAATTGGGCAAAAATAGCAGGATACAGATGTGCAGATCTGATAGAGACATATTGCAGAAGACCTGCAGCTGTAATTGCAGCCAAAAGTGGTTCCAAATATTGAACCTGGGGGTGAATAAATAATATGCTTACCATAATAAAATGGCTAGTAAGTGTATATATGATGACTGCTTTACTAATCGTTGTATTTTTTGTTTTTTGTTTTTACAGTTTTCCTTTAAGCACAGTAATCATGAGTCCCTGCCTGAAACTCATGCACATTAAACATATGTTTATCATTTCGTAGCACATAATGACTATTCGTACCTGACAAGTGACAAAGGAAATAGAGACAGTTGTGGCTGAATATGAAGAGTGAGTTGTAAAATCTACCAACGTGTTTTCCCTCTGCCAACGTTCTGTCATTTATACTCTTCTCGTTTTCACGTCTCCACCCCAACTTTCATCTTGCTTCACTACTCTGAAACACCATTCCTTCCGTTTCTTCTGCTTTATCCATCTCAGTGCCTCTTCCCTGTGCACTATGGTTTATGAAATAATTCTATGAAGCATTAGCCATGCCTCCTTTCAAGGCCAAATGCACAAACTCCTTCTCTTCATCTTTCCCTCTCTCTCCACCCAGGCATTTCTCTCTCCATCTACTTCATCTTTCCTGGGCGTGTAAGACAGGTGATGGAGAGAGCTGGACTAAGTCTGTTTTGAGGCCATAGCTCTCTGTTACTTAGCAACATGCTGGAAAAAAAAAGTCTGAGTCATTGTCTTTCTCTCCAAGATTGTGTGCCTGACCAGTCTAAGGTCAGGTCAGAGATCTTCCCAGCCTAGGAACAAAGATTCAGCAAAATAGAAAAAAAAATATACTGAAAGCACTACATTTTTTACAAGAAGTCTGACGATCAATAATGTATGGTTACAGGTATGAACAAAATTCTGATAGTGAACAAATCCCAGGCATGAAAACCAAGTATTAAGATGGACTTGGGCAAAACTATTGAGCTGCTTAGGTGTATCTCCAAGTAACTGTTGGCCAGTATTGTTAATTAAAAATGAATAAATCTTCCATGGTGTTTCAGCCCAGCAAATTATGCATTAGGGTTAAATTATTTATTTGTTAGTATCTTCTGCAAGTTACAAATCTTTTACTGAATGCCAACCACCTCCGTCCATCTGTCAGACAAGATACACACAGAAAAGAAAATCCATCATATGCACACACACACAGCTGTAGGCCTAGACGTTCACATACTGAACATTCATGCAGAGGAGTGAGTGTATTTAAGCACACCAACAGGTTTTGCCAGTATGACTGTGATGTATAGAGAGAGCTATTACTGGGCTGTTGCAGCTGATTCTAGTTTAATATCTTGTCAAATCCATATTTAGAGACCACCAGTCAGCTGGAGAACACTGTACGGCATCATAGCTCACACCCACACGACTCCACTCCCTACATCATGGCACATAAGTATTTCCATCCCCGCCTGCCATTTCATCCCTTTTCCAATCTAGGAAACTACCACTGGGAGCCCGAGAGAGGGACAGCAAGAGAGGGGCGGGGAGGGTAAGAAGCCTCATGCATTATGTATCCAGGTCCAGCCCTGCAATCACTCTTCTTCACCTCCAGGGAAATTTGAAGCACTCAGCTAAAATGGATTTTGTGGATGGAAGGGTGAAAATAAATAAGCATTTTGGTTTTAGGCAAATTTCAATATACTGTACAGGAACAAACAAACTATTACACACACACACACACACACACACACACACACACACACACACACACATATATATATATATATATATATATATATATATATATATATATATATATATATATATATATATATATATATATATATATATAAATGGGGTGATTGATACTGTGGCAGTGCTTGACAGCAGTCCTCTTTTACCACACTGGAGTATGACAGCTTGTTCCTGAGCTTCTATATCCTGAGCTTCTATACTGGTTCTATCCTGAGCTTAGATCCTGGTTCTATACTGAGCATTGACTTTTTGTTACATATGGTGCCCTGCGATGAACTGGCCACCCAATCAGATTGTATTCCCACCTCAAGTGCTTCCATTATAGGTTCTGTAACCACTCTGACACTGACCAGATTAAACAGAATGAATTAATGTAAACAACCCTATTATAAGATGGGACATGTGCAAGTAAACCTAGGCAAAATAAAATTAAGAGTGAAAGAACTTTTACATACATTATGCAGTTAAAAATAGTATGCAGAGTGGCTTAGTGGTTTGCACATTTGCCTTGCACCTCCAGGGTTGGGGATTCGATTCCCACCTCCACTGTGTGTGTGCAGAGCCTGTGTGTTCTCCTTGTGCTTCGGGGGTTTCCTCCTGGTACTCCGAGTTCCCCCCCAGTCCAAAGACATGAGTGTCAGGCTGATTAGCATCTCTAAAATGTCTGTAGTGTATGAATGGGTCTGTGATTGTGCCCTGGGATGGGTTAGTACCCTGTCCAGTGTGTCCCCTACCTTGTGCCCCTTGTGCCTTGAGTCCACTGGGATAGGGGATAGGCTCCAGGCTCCCTCGTGACCCTGTGTATAATCGGTACAGAAAATGGATGGATGAATGAAAAATAGCATGCAAAAACTAGATTCACTCACTGTTTTATGTATTCTCTTTTCAAACTATTTTTCTCCGATTCAGCAAGAAGAATTGTATCCAC
This sequence comes from Ameiurus melas, assembly GCA_012411365.1. NCBI lineage: Eukaryota > Metazoa > Chordata > Actinopteri > Siluriformes > Ictaluridae > Ameiurus > Ameiurus melas. The sequence continues at coordinate 5,456,147 of CM022779.1, forward strand.
ATCTAATCTATAGACAAAAGCCCTGCCTAAGGTGTCCACTCAGGAAGACTGAAACTCTGACTTTGAAATATACCTAAATTCAACACCAACAAGCACATTCGATAAATAGCTGAGTACAAAAAGACAAGTTAATATTATCTTTACAGCCTTAATCTACTGCAAGAATAGCTTGTTACAAACCACTACTACTAACATCATATTTGGCTACGTTCTTCAACAGACATCACTTCATTACATACCCAGCTGTTTATGAAGTACAAAAAGGAAAGCTCTTCCACACACTAATATGGACCTAGACCGACTCCTGGAAGGGACTATGTTTCATACCAAAGAAAATCGGCTATCAAAGAGTTCCTCTGTCATCAGACATGGTTAAACATGCAGCAGCACTTTTGTTTTAAATGTGCACACTTCTTACTAATTTGCCCATTCCCTCTGTACCCACCCCAGAATAATTCGTACATCGCTACGTGACTTATCTCTGGTGCTTGAAAAAAGTAATGAGGAAATCTTATTCAACACACTCGCTTCTTCAAATGAACATTCAGAACAGAGGAAAATACATTACATTCTGGGAAATGGAAGTGCGTGTATTTGCTGCAGCAATCTATGGGAGTCAGTGGAAGTGCACGTATTTGCCGCAGCAATCTATGAGTGCGTAATGAAGTCTGTAAGTGCAGCTAACCAAGTGGCCTGTGATGGCTGTTGAAAGGCCAGACTCAAGGTCCTTATCACCAATAGGGTTGTATGAAATACGCCAGTGGGATATTTAATAACCTCATTTTTCTACTGTTCACTTTTTAACCATAAAGCTGTTGAGGATATTGAGGTTCATAGTGCAATGGACTAGAGAGTTTACTGAAGACAGAGACTGTAGATCCTGCAGATGTAAAATCCATTTGAGTTCTGTTAGTGTCCATGGAATGGACTAAACCATCAAGCATCAAGCTCCCAAAGTACAACCCCAATTCCAAAAAAGTTGGGACGCTGTGTTAAATGTAAATAAAAACAGAATGTAATGATTTGCAAATCTCATAACCTCATATGTTATTCACAATAGAGCACAGAAAACATATCAAATGTTTAAACTGAGGAAGTGTACCATTTTGAGGAAAAAATAAGGACATTTTGAATTTGATGGCCGCAACACATCTCAAAAAGGTTGGGATGGGGCAATATAAGGCTGGAAAGGTAAGTGTTACTAAAAAGAAACAGCCGGAGGTTCATTGGCAACAGTTAATTGGCTGCTTTTTGGAATATTTCGCTCCAAGTCATCCATTTAAAAATATATATATATTTTTTGTAAATAAAATGTTAGTTTTCTAATGAAAGAATTATAATTATAAAAACACAATTATATTTTTATCCAGGATACCAATTTCATACATTTAATCACACATCTTCAGATCAAAAGATTTTTAAGATGATGGGAGACATTTCAGTCAAGCATCTCCAAAGTTTTGACTGGTAGTATCTATATATATATATTTGACTGGACCATTCTAACACCTTGATTTTTTTTTTTCTGAAGCCAATCGAGAGTTTCCTTTACTGTGTGCTTTGGATCGTTGTCCTGCTGGTAGGTCCTCCCACGTCTCATCTTCTCATCTTCATCATCCTGGTGGATGGCAGCAGATTCTTCTCAAGAATCTCCCGGTAAATTGCTCCATTCATCGTTCCTTCAATTATATGAAGTCTGCCAGTACCATGATAAATAGCCACACACCATGATGGGTCCACCTCCAAACTTCACTGTTGGTATAGTGTTTTTAGGGTGATGTGCAATGTCAGTTCTTGTCCAAACATGGTGTGTAGCATGACAGCCAAAAAGTTCAATTTTGCTATCATCTGACCAGACTACACTCTCCCAGTATTTCATAGGCTTGTCCAAATGAGTTGTAGCAAACTTTAAACAAGCTTCAACATGACTTTTCTTTATTAATGGAGTCTTGTTGGGTGAGCGTGAGCAGAGGAGTGCATCACCTATTTTTTTCTCTATGATGATACCTGCTGCCTCCAAGTGTTTCTGGAGCTCTTTCCGAGTGCTCCTTGGCTCTTTGGCTACTCTTCTGACTATTCTAATTCCCTGGTCAGAAATCTTGCGATGAGCTCCTGTGCATGGCCAGTTGATGATGGAGTGATGTTACTTCCACTTGCAGATAATGACCCCAATGGTGTTTACTGGAAGATTCAGAAGTTTTGAAATATGGCTGTATCCGATTCCATCAATATGTTTTGCAACAATATGGTTGTGAAGGTCTTGGACAGCTCTTTGCTTTTACTCATCATGAGATGTTTCTTGTGTGACACCTTGTTAACGAAAAGCGTTTTTAGACCATCAATTTACTAACTCAGCTGATATTAATTTGCACAGATAGGGGTATAATTACTTATGGATTTCAGCTGGTTCCTTGCCTTACCTTACCGTGGAGAAATGCTTTTTTTAGTGTGTTCAATACTTTTTTCCTGTGTCATTCCACTTTATTACACACAACTTTTTTGAATTTATGGACTTTAATGTTGTGAGTCGATACCACTAACATGCTAGGTTATTAAATTAAGCAATGTCATAATTGTAACTGAGCTACTGAGGGGTAAAACAGCTGTGGGAATAAATGTATGTATATATAATGTGGCTTATTTCTAAAGCTACACGTTTCTTGTACCCTATGTATGGCTGTTTCAGTTGACAGTGTTGTAAATAATACTTTGAGAAGTTTTGAACTCAGTTCTGATAAACCTGAGAGGAACCATTTTTGTTCAAACTTCTAACAAACATCACACACAGGCATTCATTTCATCTTTAGCATGTCTGCTGGTGTCGGCTGAGATGCTGATATAGTGTCTTGCTCTTCATCTGCATAAATAACATGCCTACCATCTACCTGCACCCCAGTGCCATTCCATCAAGATGGAAAGGAAATTTGGTGCAATGGAACCACCTTAAATCTTACTGCACTCTACTAACTGAAGCATCTTCCCCCTTACTCTCTTTGCACCTGCGTATTCACACATAATTACAATAACTAAGAAGGGGATCCGGACTTATGAAGGAAACGTCCATCAATATGGAGAGAGAGTGTTTCTCTTAAAAGTATCATTTTCATAGGATATTTATGAATATGCAAATCCATCTGTCCAGGGCATGACAGTGAGATGCCTCCCTGTTGGGGCAAATCAGTGGTTGTCAGGGGAGACAGGCCGACACCCTTCACCGGCAGCACAAGCTGTTATTGGACAAGTACTGCTGTCCCTCTGCATCGAAGAACACTGAGAATACGTCCACACTGCCTTTGTCAGCATTCACATACACACACATGTACACACACACACACACACACACGCAAACACACATGTACACACACACACACGCACACCCACACACATACACACACGGATGTTTGTCATTTTATTTCTGTTGGGTATTTCCACTGACTTGTAAGTTCCTGTAGTAAATTAAATCTATGCCTACACATATTGCTAAACATAACCTTAATGTCAGTAACTTTAAATAAATCTTATGGCTCATCAAATGCATTGGAAAATGATTACTCCCTGCAAGACAGCCCCCCCAACCCCCACCCCCATGCAACAAAGATGAGACTCAAGCACCCAGATCCATGAACTCTGCACTGCCACACACACACACACACACACACACACACACACACACACACATCATAAACAAATGCACGGTGAATGCAAACCTATTTGAAAATTTTGCCACCTCAGCAGATCTGGGGTGAAGGCTAATCTCAAGGTAGAAAGTTACTGTACTAACCTGTCTCTCCATTCTCTGCCGAGGCACTCTCTTCTTCCCTTCATTGCAGTCTGTGTTAAAATGTCAGCTCTACTTAGACAACCAGAGATGGGCCCAAGATAAAAGAGGAAACGAAATTGCCCTAGTGCTTCCCCTCATGACAGAAAATGAAAAGCATGAAACAGGTGTTTTGTGAAGTTCCGAATAAAAGAGAGACTTATGGATGAGTTTCTTTCAATACAGTTAGACTGAGGCCGCTGGTAGCCACTCAAGGAAACCATGGAGTCATATTGGATCAGTACTTTTTCCTCTTACACTGGAGTGTGTTGCTGTATGTATGTGTGTGTGAGAGAGAGAAAGAGAGAGGGTTGTAGAGTGTAGTTAGATGGGAGGCATGTTGGAGTGGCACAAGTCAGATGAAGAAAGCAAAAGGTTACATCAGAAAGCAAGTTAGCTCAAAATATACTCAAAATATTTAGTTTAGAGAGAAGATTTGGTCAACTCACCACCAAAGTGTAAAGACTGACAGGGTTTCATTTGTGCAAGCTGATTTTCACCATTGTGACAATGATCAATCACTGTTCACCATTGTTCCCAATGATCAATCACTATTCACAATTGTTTCCAATGACTAATCACTGTTCACCATTGTTTCCAATGACCAAGCACCATTCACCATTGTTCACAATGACCAATCACTGTTCACCATTGTTCCCAATGATCAATCACTGTTCACAATTATTTCCAATGACCAAACACTGTTCACCATTGTTTCCAATGACCAAGCACCGTTCACCATTGTTCCCAATGACCAAACACTGTCCACAATTGTTCCCAATGACCAATCACTGTTCACCATTGTTCCCAATGACCAATCACTGATCACCATTGTTTATCCCACCCACACAATTTATTTGTTTTAAACTTTCTTCTTGTCTATATTTACAATTTTTTTTGACCAATCACTGTTCACCATTGTTCCCAATGATCAATCACTGTTCACAATTATTTCCAATGACCAAACACTGTTCACCATTGTTTCCAATGACCAAGCACCGTTCACCATTGTTCCCAATGACCAAACACTGTCCACCATTGTTCCCAATGACCAATCACTGCCCACCATTGTTCCCAATGACCAATCACTGTTCACCATTGTTCCCAATGACCAAACACTGTCCACCATTGTTCCCAATGACCAATCACTGCCCACCATTGTTCCCAATGACCAATCACTGTTCACCATTGTTCCCAATGACCAAACACTGTCCACAATTGTTCCCAATGACCAATCACTGTTCACCATTGTTCCCAATGACCAATCACTGATCACCATTGTTTATCCCACCCACACAATTTATTTGTTTTAAACTTTCTTCTTGTCTATATTTACAATATATTTTTTTAAAAAATCCATCCTAAATTGTTTCCTTTTGTGTCTATTTCCCCACAAATTACAACCACTGCTTCTTTGTTGTCTGCGTTCTTGTTTTAGAATTTTTAGAATTTTGTAAATATAGTAATAGCTGGTCGTGCCATGACCAAAGATGGCTATAAGAAATTAGTTACTATTCTGATAAACCTCTATTCTATTGCATTCTAAATTAACAGCATATTTGTGACAGTGAACACTATATACCACAGTATATATGTCAAATTATGAGCCATTTCAGCACGTTAGTATTTAAAATTTTACATTGCTTCAATCTCAGAATAGTGGATTGTAGCACATCGTTTATTTCCAATCAGTATCAGCGTTGTGTGCTGCTGTGAGCATGTTTTTGTTTACTTTTGAGTTAGTGTGACATGAATCAGGACACCGTGTGATGCACCAGGACCTGGCCTGAAGCTGCATGATAAACAAAGCAAACAGCAGTGGACCAGTCAAGTGAGGAGAAAACAGAATCACACGCAGTCACACACACACACACACACACACACACACACACACACACACACACACACACACACACACACACACACACACACACACACACACACAACATAAATTACAAGAACTCTAGATATACCATAGGTGTAACCTATCACTGTGCTTAATTAAATTAAACTTCAGGAGCTGAAGGCCATTTTCCTTCACCCCAGTACTCAAATATAGTATATTACATATTACTAATCCACAGTATGGACATATTAATCCCTCCAACCCCATTATAAAAAAGCACATCTTCTCTTTCCAACATAAAACCAGCAGGCATTTTTTACAATGCTGAATTACTACGCTATATGCCAATCAATATGCCATTAATAAAACTTAAATGGGTCTTTGAGCTTCAGGCCTGGCTTCTCCACACCAGGCTGTGCTTTGCATAGCAACATGTAATGCTCTATCCAGCTGTGGTTTCTTTGGAAACTATTTCTGTGGACAGAGCAAAAATAAACAAAATATTTGGCTGTATTGTGTCTCAGTCACTCCATAATATTTCTTTTTTATTAATAGAACTGTTTTATAAACGCAATATCACACTCGAAATCGCTGTTGTACTGAATATCAGCACGACTCCTGCCTACGGCTGAAATCAGCTATGTTGATATTCAGTACAACCGCACTCTTGCTCGTGCAGAAATGGTGAATTATTTTCGGTGTTACTGAAAATCTTTAAGTATTAGTCATTAACAAACATTAAACTATACACTATTAAACCATACTAAACATGTGCAACAAAAGTGAATTTTCCATCAGTTAATGAGACCAAAAAGGGGAAAAGACCGAAAATTATTAGCCAAAAAAAAAAAAAGATTGTGTTCATTTTGAAAATTTGGTAATAACAATAGTAATGCATTTAACCCTGGAACTCACTAAACCAAATGCTTAGCCAGCAGCAATAATGCCTGAGCGTCCCAGGCCCAAATGATCAAGTTTCTTCAGTTTTAAATGCAGTTTGAAAATATCTGCAAAACCTGTGGAGATATCAGCTGTTCTCTACATCTAACATACAGAAAACATGTAGCTAGATGACTGAGTTACATTAGCTAGCCAGATCTTTAGATTTTTTACAGTATGAACAGTCCATTAAACTTAACATGTCACTATGGTGTTCAGTAACGATTACCTGCTGTGGTAAAAATATCTTCGGGGCACCTTTGCTAGATAGCTAAATATGCAGCTAGAAACATGCTTGTATTAACATGAGTTAGCTAGCTAGCTTGCTAACTGACCTAGCAAGTTACTGAAACCTGAACAGTTGGTTTTTTTTTTTATTCTAATGAAAGTAGTTTATCGCCAGATGACTTTCCTTGATAAATACATTTACATGTACTAAAATTAATGATTACTATAGTAGCCGTACTTTTACTGAAGTATTATAAGTATACTTAGTCAAGTATGCTTAGTACTCTTTCCAATATTGTACAATTATTATAATCTGTTATCAGAAATATTATTGATACTTTTGTTGAAATGTGTAATAAGCAGAGAAGTGACCCTGCAGAAATGTTTCAGAAAGCGGTGATACAATCAAAAGAGGGATGAATAGTCCCTTTCTATTTTCCTCTTCCTCTGATTGTTTGATGGGTGTTACTACCTAATTACTCCCTTGCTTCACACCCTTCAGTAAAGGACACTCTTTCTGCTCTCCCTCTCTACATCCACTGGACTAATTAGCCACAGTGATCCATCGTGCCTCTCCCTCTCTCGTTATTTTAATTAAGACTCGGCTCTCCAGTGGAGGTGCAGGCTAGCAGTAATATCGCTATGCTGAGGCAGCCCTGTCCATCATACTGTTCTCCTCTACATGAGCCTGTAGGAGTCCTGAGAGTCAGCTTCTGGATGATAGCCAAAACCATGCCAGGATTACAAAAGCGTTATAACATACACAGGCGTAGGAGAGCTGAATAGCATTAACGGAGTTGATTAAGTAATCAAGTGATGGATACTTAAATAAGTCATCTTTATTGTGAGAGGCCACATATTTAACATCCACAGCAATCCTTTGAAAGTATAATGTGGATATGAGGAACAATATAAAGTGTCGGGACACCACAGGTCACAAGAACAGCCTCAACTTACCTCAGTACAGATTCTCAGTACAAGTCACTGGAACGGTACTGGACAGATAAACACCTTTCTTCTACTAAATAAATAAAATAAAAAATAAAAAAATAAATACCCTCAGTTGGTATTTTGATGACAGTGTCCAAAATCCAAAATGTTCCACAAGCATTCAACTGGCTTGAAAACCAGAAGGCCATGACGTATGATTTCCAATATTTTCCTATTCATCAAAAAACTGTGGATGGGACATACTGAAGGAGACCTCTCCCATGAGGATAGAAATATTTAATCAAAGGATAACAGTGATCAAAATATAGTTGTGGTCAGATGTTTACATACACTCATCATGAACTCATCATGATCATTAAACTGATGATCGTGGAATCTGCAATTGTTTAGAAATGTCCTCCAAGAGACAGTCCTCCAAGAGATCTGAAAAAGAGAATGGTGGATTTACACAAGTCAGGAGACCATTCTCTTTATCAGATCTGCACTGCACTCCTTGGAGTTTCCCATAGTACTGTGTGTGAGTCAATCAAACCCTTGTTATGTTGGCACAGAGAAGCTGGCAGCTGTAGTCAATCATGATCACTAACAGGAAATTAAGAGGCCTTGGTCTTGGTGAATTAAAGGACATTTTGGAACTTTCAGCACCACTGAATTAATCATCAATGTATATTTTTGACTCTGTATATATAATTTTAGTCCTGTTTTGACTACAGAAAACCCCAAATGAATTAAAACTAGAGAACCAATTTCTTGTTCTTTTTTTAATTAAAGATGTATGTTGTACAATCATTCTGCCCCAGAAAAATGATTATTAATAATTATTATAAATTATTGAATGCCCAATACTGCAAAGACATTCATGTCCATGATGAGTGTACATAAACTTCAGACCGCAACTGTAACTTTTTAAGTATTTGCACTCACCCTTCCCTCTAAGGTGACAAACGGACCCAAACCAAATGCCTCAGACAGCGTAACAGATACACTGTAATTTGTCATCCATCTGTAGCAGATTATTATGGAGCAGTTATGGCATACACAAAATATTCAGGAACCAGCCAGAGAATTTTATATTATAAAAAAGCTATTATTCAGACTGACTTCCATGCAGCTACATGCTGCATGTAACTTCCACTGTCAAATTAGCCTGTCCAATGAGGAAAGATTCAACTGAGGTAAGGCACAAGACAGATCGACTGACTCAGTTTTCATTAAATAGAAAACATTGAACGAATCCCTGGACGTCCTTAGAGGAAAAGAAGGCGAGAGAGCTCCCTAATACTGTAAATACAGGAGTGCTGAGTACTGACTCTCTGGTTTCATTAAATTAAATATATCTGGCATGAATCTATTCACCTCTACTGTCACACAAGAGCTACGATAAGTTAGCTTTGAGTTACAGCTCTTCTGCTGGCTTTTCTGTCACTCCTGTCATTGCAGGCTAATTAGCTAGATGCCAAATTCTGCAATTTCAGATCCATCACATCACAACACATCTGGGCCTTCCGCTGTCACTAAAGCTAAATGCTGTAGCGCAGCTACCGTTTCCTCCGGCCTTTGTGTCAAAATATTTCCAAATCATTATAAACGTCACAGACGTGCTTTGAAATGAGAAAAGGCACCAGTTTGAGGTTTGTGGAAGTTAGATGTTTTATATTTAACGTTGGGACATGCCAAGTTGGGACTGTTTACAGGGCATGGGTGCTTGGTAAGACGTGACTCTTGCTCATTTCAGGAGAGGCCACTTTGGTCTGATTTAATCAAGCACCGAATTTGTACATTTTAAAAGAAAGCTTTTGGTAGCAGTTTCTTTTGAATACTGCCTGTACCACCATGGTTCACGCTGGTCTTTCAGCCAGGGCTGTACATTTCCATAATGCAGGTCCTTATTTGGTCATAAAGAGAGAGTAATTTTGTTTGGTTATTCTTCAGTGTACCTAATATACTGACTTGCAAAGACCATGAAGAGGGTAAGCATTTAAATTCCATTCAAAGCATAGCTAATAAACAGACCCGCAGAAGCATACACAATCTCATTCTGCAGAAATGGTCTTTCACTTATACAGTCGATGCTGAACCGCAAAAAGCGGTTATCTGCATGTCTATTCAAAACCTCATTTAAAAAGAAATAAACCAAATATCATGCAAGGTGTCTAGGAATTTGAACTAATCATAATGACTTGGTCTCAGTCTCACAAATTCATAACTCTAATAAACAGAACCCCAGTAACATACCCAATCTCATTCTGCAAAAATGGAAGAAAAGGTCTTTAGCAAAAAGCTAAACACTCTATTTATCTGCAGATCTATTTAAACCCCAGTTAAAAAATAAATAAATAAATAAATAAACCACATATCATGCAAATTGTCTCCGTTAAAAAAAAAAAAAAAAAAAAGGGAGTTACGAGGATTAGTTAGGGGAGGGGCTATGGATCCTATATTTAATCACAAGTTGATTTGTAGGAACTCATGTAAATCATGTAAAATGTTTCCAATATTTTGATTTGTCTGAAAATATTCATATGAAATTTAAATACATCTGAATATCCTGTTTACACCATGTTTGCGTTATTCATATATGTAAAACCTGTCAGATTGTTATGTAATCAGGGTTGACTGTTTTTCAGTCCTTCACCTTCAGTAATTGTTTTATCCTGGTTAGGGTCCCCCAGAGGTTTAAATGACTTTTATTATTATATTGGTATAGATTTTGGCATATAGAATCAACTAATTCTCATCCCGCCCAAAATTAATTGTGTTAATAGGATTGGTCAGACTTTCTGAGTGAGCAGAATTAAACAAATAGTGCTGACGAAATACAATTAAGAGCAGTATTTTATGATGAATTATCTCTTTGTACTGGTTGTATTGAGAACACATGTCCAGGATCTGTAGTTACTAAGGTAAAGAAGGTAACACTTACAATATTAGGTAAGATTTTTTTTTTTAAAGATTCATGCTTTTAATAACGCGAAAGAACAGTCACTATGTATATACGTATATATGTATTTATGATGTTTTTTCACTGCCAAGCACTCACAGTATTACATACAGTAGATCTTACTGAATCTTACTCAAATTTACTGCTTTCTCCACCTCTTGCAGCTCACAGTCAAGGTCCACTTCTGTGAAAATAATATTCACACCACGCTTTTCTCATACGCTCACTTCTAATAACCACCATCATATTTCTGCCAGGTTTCTCTGTCCAGCGGCTGCTGAGTCATTGATTTAGTGTGACCGTGTGGAGCTTGTGGTCACCTCTACAGCCAAGCATAAATACACCACTGTGGTCGCTGTACACTGTACACCGTACACCACAGTGATGAGTCTGAAGTTGAAACAATCAATTATTCGGCGCGGTCAATATTTCACATGAGTGCAGCAAGGGTGCACACTAAGGGTTGGGGGTAGAGGTGTTAGTGTATACTTGACTGCTTCATGTGCAAGGAGCACACACTGTAGAGACACTCTGCAGGGTCCAACTGCAATGATTCTGATTTAAGATGACCTGCTAATGTGTATTCGAGGCTTCCATCGCGCAGCAGGATGACGGATGATTTGCCGTGTTCGTCTGTGTACGTCCGACTCTTTCTCACTCGCTTTCGTTCTCTCTTTTCCATTTTGTAAAATCATTTTCTAACCCCACTGCTCGCGCTCTACTCTGTCTTTTGTCTCCATTTCTTATTTCTATTCTTGTTTTCTATTTTCTTTCTTCTCCCTGCTGCGGAAGGTGATTCGATTGCGCAAAGCTGCTTAATGACATGCCAGAATATGAAAACATATCACACAAAAAGTCCAAAAGTATGGTTCTTCCCCCAAATGTTGCCACATAATTGGAAACAATTATGTTTTTAGGCAATTGTCTAAGATGTCTTTGTTTGTTGTAGCATTATGATTTCCTTTTACTGGAATTAACTCTCCCAAACCTGTTCCAGCATGACAATGTCCTTGTGCACAAAGCGAGCTCCATGAAGACATGGTTTGCCACGGTTGGGGTGGAAGAACTCGAGTGCCCTGCACAGAGCCCTGTGAACACCTTTGTGATGAACTGGAACACTGACTGCGCCCCAGACCTCCTCATCCAACATCACTGCCCAATCTCACTAATACTCTTGTGGTTCAAGTATTCTCACAGCCACACTCCAAAATCTAGTGGAAAGATATCACAGTGTGGAGGGTATATATTATTATAAGAGCAAAGGGAGGTCCAGCACCATATTAATGCCTATTGTTTTGGAAAGAGATGTTCAACAAATGCAACTGGTTGTGATGGTCAGGTGTCCACATATTTTTTTGCCATATAGTGTATATCCAATAGTATAGTAATAGTAGTATTATAGTATCATACAAAATAAAAACCCATTGTACTCCTGTAAATCAGACTGAGAGAATAAAATCTACAAAGACCAGAAAAAGGAAAGGAGAAATACATTCCAATCCACTTCCACATCAGTCTGCTACAGACAACTGCTCCTCTTAATGGCATCAATTTCTCCAACTTGCATTTCATATTGAAAATTACAATATGAATTGCTGTGCTGCTGCGCACAACTTGATGTTGCTAGAATTGGACTATTTGTCTTGTTAGGCGTCTCCCATCAAATGAGTCGCGCACTCTAAAATTGCTTCCACAGGTACGCTAACAGGAGATGGAGTGAGCTCTAGAATAGCTGAATGAGAAATGTTTTGACGTTGCCTGACAGCAGGAGATATTGTTTAAAGGAAAGTGCATCACCAGGGAGATCATAGCAAATACTTTGATTGACAAGGCCTAGCAACAGTTTGAGAGGAAATCCGAAAATTGAGTTTCACTGGGCTTAACAAACAGAGATTTTTTGACACCAATAGATATTCCTCTATCTTATGTAAGCTTATTTAATAGATACAACTGTGGTCCCTGTTAGCTCCATCAGTGTTTTTTCCTACTAGGCAATCAGTGCCTTCTACATGTGTTGTGGTACTCGGGACTGGTCTTGGTCTTGTCATAAACTCAGGTGAAACGTTACTCTGTCATGTTTTGGTCTATGACTTATTTTGCGACATCCCACAAGACCATTAAATCATTTCTATGAACAAGTACTTTGTAATGTTCTTGGAACCATTTGCAAAATGTAAATGTCTATCTCTGCATGTGGTGTTACATCCCTCTTCGTCTCCCTCCACTGGCTTCTGGTAGCCACATACATCAAATTCAAGGCCTTCAAAAAAAAAAAAAAAAAAAACCGATTAAAGATCCACCTCTTTTCCGAACACTTAACCCTAACTTGTCCCCCACTCAAAATAAATAAATAAATAAAATAGTCTGTGCACTCCTCTGAACTCAATTACAAATCTTGTGTACTAGTACTACTTGTATTGTTCTCCGCTCGATATAACGCTTTGCTTGTATTTCCTCACTTGTAATTTTATAAAAGCGTCTGCTAAATGAATAAATGTAAATACACGCAGCGGCGATAAATTTCAAGGATCTAGGTTCCAAAATATTTCATTTTCTTATGCATAAAATAATATAGCACAAGTACTTGTACTGCACAGCTGAATTTGTTCTCAACGTTGCATGAGCCAAGACAAGTTCAGGTCGTTAATGTATTTTATTTACCTGCTGTGTGCTTAAATCAAAGGAAACAGGCTTTGGAAATTTGCAGATCTTTACATGTGCTTTACTGCTTCCTGTTGCATTTCTTTAAAAAAAAAAAAAAAGAGAGAGAAAGGATAATATTATTTTGTATGACTAGTAAAATGTGTGTGATTTAATTTACCTCACACATGCACACTAACCTCCGCCACCAAGTGTGCGTTATGTAGCAGTGATGGAAAATTGGATTACAATGCAATGCTTGCGAGAGGAATGATCTAAGCTTGTATGTTTTTGTATGTAAGCTTATTTGTACTAAATGATCATAAAAAAATAGATGGGGATATTTTAGTTCATTCAAGAGAAAGTTCATGTCAGTTTATGAAGATACTACAACTAGCAAATTACACATCTGCGTGTCCGGTATTGGTCTTGATATGAACTCAGCCATGTGTGGTGTTGGTCTCGTCTTGGTCTCGCTCCACCGAGGCATATTCCATGTGGACTCGGGCTCTGTTGGCTACGGTCTTGGTTTTGGTTCTTGGTCTTGAGTCTTCGGTGTTCTTGAACCCAACACTACCTTCTACTACATTTTATAGGGTTGCAAAGTTGTATGAAATATCAAGCAGAATGAATATCTTCTCAGAACAGTTTTGTAAAAGGTGATTTTTGTAAAAGGGCAGTGTCAACCTTGAGCCAAAATAAGAGACATAAACGATCATAGCATAGTGTTGTTGTGTCCCAGCTGAGAAAATGGCTGTGAATATTGACTAAGAGGCCAACCTAGTCTCATAGAAAACAATATATATATGTATATATTATTCGTAGCACCTTCTAAAAAAAAACATCTGTATTTTGTCACGAGCACAGAATTTATCTCAACATATCAAACTTTCTCTAGACCGCTTTGTAAGTCACGTTCATTTTAACCACACCCGCTATCTAATATCTCTACTGCAATGTTTAAATAAGATCGATACATATTAAATACATCTGGCTTATTTTTAAACAGGCTGTATTCAGAGAGAGAATATTAAATAACAAAAGCACTTCTATTATTTTATTAATTTGACAGCTCAACATTGAAAATTAAAAGCATGTATAAAATAGCCTACATTCTGCACACACATTATGATTTCATGACCTTGATTTAGTATCTTTAGCATGACTACAGTTAGTGCACAATCGTCAGCGCTGAACTCATATTGTAAAAGTTCACCAAGTTCAGTGGTTAATGTGATAATTCTTCACTGTTTGCCATCATATTATTCATATATTGTCTTTCTTGCTGATAATTTCTTTCTCAAGAATTTTCCTGGCTTAAGGGGAAGTCTTTGTATTTAAAGTTGGTGGGCTACTGGAAAGCCCCAATTTCAGGTGCATCTACTCAAGCAAAATCTGGCAACCTCAGAGACGTGAACTTCATGCAGGTGATTTGCATAATCGGAAAAGGAAATCCCATCTCTGATACAGATAATATTCACCGCATAAATATTGACGTAACGTTCAGACGTAAGTCTTCAACTCTAAATACAGCCCATTGAATGTAGCCCACTTCATGTGCACTTCATTTAGTACTTTTCTTGACATGTGTTTAGATTTTTAAGGCTCATAAATTAACCTTATTTATAACCTAATTTCTCCTCGTCACAAAGGTAGCTAAAGAAAAAGCTGTATGAAAGTTTTTTTTATTATTTCTTCATGAATCACTCATTCATCTGCACAATTTTGCAGTATCAAATAGCCGTTTTACTCAGTGGAGAAAACAAGACTCTGTAAAGGGATCAGTAATATTAATAGGAATAAACATTGCAAGTGTTCTGATGAACATATTTAGAACTACTAGGCCTATATAACTGTACCACAAGTGTTGCATAAAGCCCATAAGGATGTGCTTTTACAAACATTTTTACAGACACTCTTAGAAAGAAAGTAGGCAAAGAAATGAGGCCACCTGCTGTTGGTTCTCAAATGATCCACTTATTTTTCAGGGGTGATGCATATCCTGTTGGTTAAGCTCTTTAGATACAATATGCAGTTTTACAGGCTAAGAGTAGCTATTATTCACAGCTGTTTTTGATTTTGGATACAAATGTAAACTGAAGGATTATCAATTATTGGCCAGTATGTTTTGTGGAGGAATCCCTCATCTGTTTCAAAGACTAAATATGAAAGCATCTGGACTCCAACGTTGAAAAAGAAAAACTAGCACACATAAACCTCTCCATCACTCCATTACTAACTTCAGTGGAGTCTTGAGGACGGATTTTATTTTCTTATATAATACTTTAATCATAATACTTGTCATGTTATGGCATTTGGTGGCCCTAGGCAAAAATTATGGTGGAGGCCCCCTGTACCCCACCCCCCTCCCCCTTTCAGAATAAATAAAAAGCACTTGAAACAAATATGATTCCTAACATCTGTTATTAATATTTGTATATTTTTACTTATATTTCCATATTAATTAAACTTGAAGTCAAGTCAAGTGGCTTTCATTATAATTTCAGCCATAGAGAGCTGGTACAGTACACGGTGAAATGAAACAACATTCCTCCAGGACCATGGTGCTACTAACCACACGAAACGACACGGAACTACACAAGATCTACACACAAGATCCACACAAAGAGCACATGCAGACGTGTGCTACCAACACAGCACAGGACAGTACAGTAACTACTAAAACAGGACAATAGGCACAGTAAGTGACAGTGTAGCACCATCCAGAACACGGTTTTAGTGTGGAAGTGTCTGGTGAAAGATGCTGTGATGCAAACACTAAAAAAAAAAAAATGAATGAATGAAAGTTCATCTGGACCATCTCGTATTCCTTTGTTAAGGATGCTATCATGTCCATGGACACCTAGGGAGGCTTCTTCTGAACTGGATTCCCCCTTCCTATTGACCCAGTACAGACTATAGATACGATCATATTATGTATTACAGTGCAATACTTTAAATATGCACTATATACACAAATCAACTGCTATTGGAAGTGAAAGAGACGGACTACTAAGCAGAAAGAATAGTTCTTCATAAAATTGTATGCTTATTTTTAAATAAATATAACAACAGTATTTATGATTTGAAAACTAAAATGAAGTATTTTTTTGTTAAAGCAGTAATGTAAACATCAGGGGAATTGAAAAGATGTACAGACAGTTTAGGTACTTTTTTTTTTTTAAACATAAAAAAAATGCTCTAGTGTTTGCTCTTTGACTTTGAATACCAATATCTTTACTTTTTTATTTTAGTACTCTGCTAGTCAGCTCCCGACGCAATGACGTCGTACGTGTGAATTCAAAGTGTCTGACAGTCTCGACGTGTCGACGCTCACGCTCTTTTGAAAGTCAGAATAAACCAGCAAATGATCTGTCCCGAAATGATGCTGATCCACAGAAGACCCAGTTTATTTTAGAATACAATCACTCCAAAATGGATGAAGACAATATGTTTGTTTCGGCGCCATCATAAAGTCACTGATTTATAGTCAACCAGGTGCAGAAAAGTTTAATTTTGTTCATCGTACTCTATATCTTTATACACTCAGAGGCTGGGTCCTACTTTGAAATGGTGACATTAATTGGTGTCACTACAAGTGAGTAACGATTCATCTATATCCAATGGACAATGAGCCTAGACTTTTGTTGCCCATCTTGATTGGTGGACTAGCCTATAGGGATGTTACGGTTATGGAGGCCCCACCTCCAAGTCCGATGCCCTATAGCAGTGGTCCCCAACCCCCGGGCCGCGGACCGGTACCGGTCCGTGGGTCATTTGGTACCGGGCCGCACAAAAAGAATAAACAACTTACATTATTTCCGTTTTATTTATTATCTGGGTCTGAACGATGTTTTATTTTGGAAAAAAAAAGAAAAAAAGACCGGATTCTCTCCGTTACATCCGTATATGACTCACTCTAGACGTATGTTAAGACGCTTGTCTCGGTCACGTGATACGGTAAGCGTTAGGGGGCAGAGCGGATGTCACTCATGTTATGTTGTTGGTGTGATCTTACTAGGACACTGCTAATAAAGTTGCGATTTCACATTGGATCCACGTTTATTATTATATATATATTTTTAAATTAATAAAACCCCAGTTTTTATGCCGGTCGTATCATTTTATTTTGTTGTATTATCCGCCACACCTTAAAGGCCGGTCCGTGAAAAATATTGTCTGATATTAAATCGGTCCGTGGCGCAAAAAAGGTTGGGGACCACTGCCCTATAGGCAAGCACCTACTCTGCCTAAAGGTAGCACCAGCCCTGGTATGATTCAAATATTTCACAGCTCTACAAATCACCTACTGATGTTTATGGAACTGTGGCTAAAAATGTAGATAACAAATCAAACTAATCCGCCAAGCAGGTCTTCTCTCCCTGCCACCCTACCTAGCTGTGCATTACATTTATCCTGATACTCTTGCAAAGCTGAACCAGCATCATGTAGGAAACTAAACCAGAGCAGTGTCCTCTCTAAAAGTAATGCCTGTAAGTAATTTCTACCCTCACTGGTTGGAGCAGGAGGTTGAGAGGATCATTTGGAAGACTGCAGTGGATTTGTATCAAAGAAAGTCTAAAAGGAGGTGAAAACCTGTCCTGCTTCGCTAAAGCAACAGTGCTACAGCTTATTACAACAGAGACACTCTCAAGAAGATTCTCTCAAGGACGCTGTAACCAGAAATGAATTGTCTTTATTAGGGTACCTCTAATAGCAAGTGTAATGTGGAGTTTGAAAGAGTCTAGAAGCTTA
The DNA here is from genome assembly GCA_012411365.1 of Ameiurus melas. Taxonomy (NCBI): domain Eukaryota; kingdom Metazoa; phylum Chordata; class Actinopteri; order Siluriformes; family Ictaluridae; genus Ameiurus; species Ameiurus melas. Next base: position 5,474,264 of record CM022779.1, read on the forward strand.
ATGGCAGGGAAAGTAAATACATACTCCTCTGGGTTCATTCACCAAATATATAAAGCTCAAGCAATATAAGCATACCATAATACAGCTCGAGTTCAAGTGGCTTTATTGTCATTTCAGCCATATACAGCTTATACATAAATAGCAGTTATTGCGGTAGTAGCCAGGTCAAGTGTATAATAGTGACAAGAAATTAAATATAATATTTTTCTAATACAGTAGCAGCAAAAATGCAACAGAGTCAGTGCAGGAATATGCAAATATTGCAATGGGAGAGGGATGGTGTTCAGTTCAGAGAGAGTGTGTGTGTTGTGTGTGTGTGTGTGTGTGTGTGTGTGTGTGTGTGTGTGTGTGTGTGTGTGTGTGTGTGTGTCCAGTCTCTGAGTATTGAGGAGTCTGATGGCTTGGTGGAAAGAAGCTGTTACACAGTATGTTCCTTTAGTAATGGAGTCTTGTGGGGTGCATTGCTTATTGATTTCTCTGTAACAATGGCACTTGCAGCCTCCAAGTGTTTCTGGAGCTCTTTCCGAATGGTCCTTGGCTCTTGGGGTACTCTTCTGACTATTCCAGTTTCATTTTTATTGAATATTTCTGCTGAACATTTCTGCTGATCATTTCTACTGAACATCTCTGCTGAACATTTCTGCTGAACACATCTACCTTTTCTCTTCTCTCCTCCCCTCCCTTTCCCAAATATTCCATTGAGAAGAAGAAAAAAACAAATTGAGCAACACAGCAGTAAACATTCACAGGTTTTTTTTTCTTTTTATACTAACAAAGGAAAACAAAATTAAAAATATCGAAATTTAAGTGGGAAGTGTCATCTGACTATTCTTCTGACTCCCTGGTCAGAAACTTTACAAAGAGTGTCTGTGCATGGCTGGTTGATGATGGAGTGATGTTGCTTCCAGTTGGGGATAATGGCCCTAATGGTGCTTACTGGAGGATTCAGAAGTTTTGAAATATGTCTGTATCTGATACCATCAATATGTTTTGCAACAATAATGTTGCAATGGTCTTGGGAGAGCTCTTTGCTTTTACTCATCATGAGATGTTTCTTGTCTGACACCTTGGTAATGAAAAGCCTTTTTTATAGACCATCAATTTACTAACCCAGCTGATATTAATTTCCAGAGAGGATGTAGAATTACTTACGGATTTCAGCTGGTTCCTTGTCTTACCTTGCCTTGGAGAGCTACTTTTTCTTAGCATGTTCAATATTTTTTTCCTGTGTCATTCCACTTTATTACACATAACTTTATTTATGGACTTTAATGTTGTGAATTCTTTATATTTCCGGATTTCTTGAGTTAATACTGATGTCTGGTGAAAATTGCATGTGAATAACCTCATTGGAAATATATTTACTGAAAGAAATGTTGACGTGCTCAATACTTATTTCCTCCACTGTAGCTGGTGTGTGGTGGGCGTTGTGGTACACCTTGGCTGCCATCTCATCATTCAGGTGGATGCTACACACTGGTGGTGATTGAGGAGAATCCCCCCATAGTTTGTAAAGTGTCTAGAAAAGCAGTATATAAACGTAACTGTAACTAACTAACTTGCGAACGTAGGTGTCCTTTTTGTCCAGGTGGGTGAGGGCCAGATGTAGGGTGGTATTATCCGTGTGAATGAGTGGGTCCTCAAATTCACATGCTCAAATGTATGTGGACAAAAAATTGCGGAAAAGCTTGGGGCACAAGGCAGGAGACACCCCGGATGGGCTGCTGGCCCATTGCAGGGAACAATTGCACACACATATACACCCATTCACACACTATGCACAATTTAGCAATGCCAATCAGCTTACAACACATGTCTATGGACTGGGAGAGGAAACCGGAGTGACCAGAGGAAACACAGGAAGACCATGCGAGCTCTGTGCACACATGATGGAGGCGGGATTCAAAACCCCAACACTGGAGGTGCGAGGTCATAACCCCTGACCACAAACTCCATTAAGCCACAATGATTAACCAACCTAAAATCTAAATAAGATAACTTGCAACCTGCAGTACTTGCACAACATGGCATTGAATTAAACAACAAATTTTATTACATTATATACAACCATTAACCAATTTTTCAGATATTGGATTACATATCGATTACGGTACTATAGCTGTAAATAAAGAACAATTATGTGTAGTCAACAAAATTGTCTGTTTTTAGACAAACTTGGGAAATTACATAATGTCCACATCCTCAAAATGTGGACTCAAAATTCCCCCCTAAGAGTTCCCATCAGGCATCATGGAGCACACTGCAAATTTCCTCCAGTTTAGCATATGTTCTTGGCGTCCATTAAAATGGCTACTCGAGGCCTGTCTCCGGCTGTTATTGTTGTTTGAGGATGTAGCGGTTTACATTATCCTCTCACTGCTTGACACTAACATGTGTGTTGTCCTCTGTGGTGTTTCACAACAGGGAGAACTGGAGTAAACCTTTAGGAACCAAAAATCAAGCTCTGCTTTCAGCTGAGAGCAGACATTTGTTCTCCCTCACTTACCATGAAAGTAAAAGGCAGCCTCTCATCTGCTTTCTGCAGTCAGGGCAGCTAGAGATTAGTTTAGAGTGGGGAACAGCTTCTGCTCCAGTGGTGTTTTACAGCAGCATGGCCCAGTGGCCTGAGTAATGGACGTAATCAGAGGTAGTTTGGGTACAAATGGGAGGTGTGGCTGGCTGAATCACCCTGTCTGCTTCACCATGCCATCTGATTTGCAACACATCTGCAGATTATGTGTCATTGAAAACATGGCAAAATGGATAATAAAGAACGTCTGCAAAACCTCTCATAGGGAAGACCATTAAGTCTGCATCATGATTTTCTGGAGCAGGTAAAGTCTATTAAACCCTTCCTAAATCATAAGGTTGTTTTTAATGTGATCTTCTATTTATTTACTTTACACAATAAAGCAGAAATTGTTTTTTGCTTGGGACCAAAACCACCCACTGTATGTCTGCATGTGGCCCCAAGCTGGCCAGCAAGACATCAGTTTCTACGAGTGATTTCACTAGTGGTTGGAACTCCCTGGTGACATCCTCCCCAAGACCTGCTGTTCCAAATGGACAGAGAGATTTGGAACCTCAGCCAGGACAGCTGTGTCTTTGGTATTGTCCCCCTCAGGTTCACCAACTAAGCAATCCAGGACACACTTTTGAACACAAGAACCTCTAGCATGCAGGACTAGTATGACCTTGAATGGATGCTCTTCTGTGAGGAGTATTTACCTTGATTGCGAGACCCAGACCCATGCAATTCTCAAGATCCTGCCTTTTCTTCAGTTACTGCTAAACAATGCCACATCTACATTAACTGTGTATGTTACAGCTACTCTCCCCTTCAAGTAATGCCACATGTTTTTAGATAGTATTTAGACCTAGGCTCTGACTTGGCCATTCCAAAATGTTGATCTTCTTCATTGAAGCTTAATTTGTTGACTTGGGTTTGTGCTGCAGGTTTTGGGTCAAAACAGTTCGGTAGTTGGAGCTGTCTGTGATTGCCTCTATCCTGACTAGAGCTCCAGTCCCAGCTGAAGAGAAGCAGCACTATACCTGCCCCCACTAAGGGTTTCACCATGGGTATGGTATTCTTTGGGTAAATAGCTTACTTGTTTGTGTTAGAAGGAAGTCCTATTCTTGATGATGGCCTTCATAGTGTTTCATGGAACATTTAATGTTTTAGAAATTCTTTTGTACCCCTCTCCTGATCGATACCTGTTGACAATGAGACATGTTTTGTAAGGTCTTCATGGATCATGCCTTAATCAGTCAGATGAGAGCAAGATAATGTCAAGAAAATCCTACAGAAACAGCTGATCTTTATTTGGTGTTAATCACAATGAATATAATAATTATAATAATAATAATAATAACTTCTGGGGCGCACGGTGGCTTAGTGGTTAGCATGTTCGCCTCACACCTCCGGTGTTTGATTCCCGCCGGGGCCATGTGTGTGCGGAGTTTGCATGTTCTCCCCGTGCTGCGGGGGTTTCCTCCGGGTACTCCGGTTTCCTCCCCCAGTCCAAAGACATGCATGGTAGGTTGATTGGCGTGTCTAAAGTGTCCGTAGTGTTTGAATGGGTGTGTGAGTGTGTATGTGATTGTGCCCTGCGATGGACTGGAACCCTGTCCAGGGTGTACCCCGCCTTGTGCCTGATGCTTCCTGGGATAGGCTCCAGGTTCCCTGCGACCCCGTGAAGAAGGAATAAGCGGTTGAAGATGAATGGATGGATGGATCATAACTTCTGAAAATGAGTTTGAATGTAATTTGTTAATTCTGAGCTTGGTTATCACTGTCACTTCTCCTTTTGGTTAACACATGCAGGTCAAAATTGACCTGGAACCAAATCTACAAAAATGTGTGCCACCTATACGAAAACTCTATTGTACATTTGAATTATAATCAAATGGGGTGGGTTATAGTAAGAATAAGTGCCGAATGGTTCTAGCCTTGACACGAATGAAGTCACACAAGCCAGACCTCTATCTTTGGTTATCTGTTGTCATGAATCACCTGGTTAGATTCCATTTGACTGAAATTGCATCTGCAAACTTGTGAGAGTATCATGTTTACTTACCTCTAACTTCTTCAAATAAAACTGCCAATAAACTTTAACGATGTGTTGCCGTGAACTAATTTTAAACCCAGTAGCAATACCACTCCAAAAAGCTCACTGAGCCAAGGTGTCTAAAAGTTTTTCTGTTGGAAGCTAGTCAACCTGTGTGTGCATATGTATAGACACAATCAAATCATCCAGTCGTACATACCGAAGTGCTTGTGGTTAAAACACAGTACAATAAGTATCATATGCTCTCTGAGCTGAAGGCAGAGCATACAAGTCTGAGATCAATGCTATCATTTAATATCGCAAATTATTCAAATGATAGTACTGATCTCAGACCAGAGTTTTTTCTTGACCCAGAACAGAACTTCATCCTTTCAAAGTTAAACTAATTGACAACACAGACCTCTGAGCAATGTTGCAACAACATAATGGTACAGTATTTCCTACTTTTTCAACTGATTTGAAAGGACACTCAAAAGTAATCTGAAAGGAAAGGCCAGGTAGATGATATCAAACCAAGGCATAGTTATTTCCAATGATACTCTCATGCCATTGAACTGTAGACAAGTATGACACATAGCTTTCACTTCGACTAGCCCTCAACAGGCACAGTGAAGATAAAAATCTCTGAGCCGTATATCGGAACACCGCACATACAGATTGAGATTGAGAGCACTGCAAAGTCGTATATCTGAGGTTACACAAGGTCACTATCACTGTCATGTCATTTCTGGTCATTCACCTGCACAATAACCTGAACTCCTCACAAAAACCCTGCTTGAAGCGTACTGCACAGGAACCTTCTTTGACTTATGTGACTTGAGGAACTACATTAGCATTTTGTGTTTGGGCTAAATGATGGCCTGAATTGATTAGCCAAGTCTGCAAGTTAGTGCTTACTTCAGCACAATTTCATACACTTGTGCAATAAAATAACACGAGACTGAGCTGAGCTATTAACGGGTATCATTAAGTGACTACTTATATAATCAGCTTTGATGGGGTATCAGAAAAGATTGAAAGGGTTTTTTGTTTGTTTGTTTTTTTTATTCAAGTAGACACCCAGAGTGGTTGTGTTAAACCTTATGATCCTCGGGCCTATGTGACAACCCAGAGTATGATTAAAAATGAGGCAAATTAAGGTTTTATAATCACTATTCTTAGTCCTCTACACAGTGTTTTTTTATTGGGGGGGTTAGTTTAGTTTTTGGTGGGTGAAGCCTTCTGGCTTCTTTCTTTTTCTTTTCTTTACAAAGTCTTTACAGTGTCTTAAAGCTTAATTTGTCCTATATTTTCCACATTGTGTTTTGTTTTGTTTTTCATGTCATGCTGTTTCTCTCCCTACATTATAGTAATGCTCTCATTAACACCCGACCTGGTAAACAGTCACCTAACGCACCCGTCACTACAATGTCTTCCCTTCAAACAGAGGAAGAAGAAGAGTGGGAAAAGAGCAAGGATTAAAGGAACATATGGGAAAACAAGGCACTATTATCAGGAAACAGAGTGATGACAGGCCTTGACAGCTGATCAGCTGGATCCTCATTTAAATTCCACTTTTATTCATAGTTTGTTGCTATTTTTCAACAGCTGTTCATTAAAATAAGGGTGAGGAGGTGTAGAACTCATTACAAAGTGCAAGACTAGAGTAAAAGAAGACTAATAAATAAACATCACATTAATTTCAACTTGTATATTTAGAGTTTGCCTTGCAAAGACGATAGCTGGTGTCTACAAGATACCCAAGGTTTAACTACTAAATACTTATGGCGAGTTATTGTTTTTGAGGTAACGGTAAAATAGAAGACATTGCAGAAAACAGGGATGCATGGATACTGATGCTGTTATTGTGTGTCAACCTGATAATGTTCTCATTTACTCATATTGGTAAGACATGTACCCATTCCAACATCCGATACCACGTGATGGTGTGTGACGCAAGGCTACTGTATGTTGTCACCCAAATGAACGGACCACATGAAATGACAGCAATCTGGACATTTTTCCAATGCAAAGCAGACTGCAACCTGCCCTCTGTGAAAATGCCAAGAGGAGGAAGCACAGTATCTTCCTACATTCCAAAAGAAACCTGATTAAACATTAAACTCTGGACAAGGAGTTCATTGCCAGCAGCACAGGGCTGCAAATGCTTGCCAAGAAAGAATGTCTATAGACAAAGCTAGGTCAGTGAAAATCACAGCACTTACTCACTGTGTTGTTTGTGATGATCAGCCACTATCGTTCATTGATTAAGAGGGATTCCAATGCAATAAAAAACAAAAATGTACTTTACTTACAGATATACAGAAGTACTTTTGCCAATTGAAACAAAAGCCACTCTTCTCCACTGCAACCCTATTTTAACCAAGTACTAATGTAGTTATCTAAAGCACTTTATTTACAGAACGTTATAAAGAATGAACAAACCTAGTCATATCAAATGTTCTGTGATGCCCCTAATTAACACTAATGCAAACCAAGACATCTTGCCTAAAGACCTGATTCAATTCTATTCCATCCATCCATTTTACATACCATGTATCCTATACAGGGGAGCCTGAAGACTATCCCAGGGAACTCAGGGCATATGGCGGAGGATATCCTGGACGAGGTGCCAACCCATCGCAGGGCACAATTGCACACACATTCACACACTACGGGCGATTTAGAGGTGCCAATCAGCCTACAATGCATGCCTCTGGCCAGGGGGAGGAAACCGGAGTACCTGGAGGGAACATGCAAACTATGTGCACACAGGGTTGTTTTGGCAACTATGCATCTAATTAGTGTATTAGCACCCTTTTAATGCCAGTTTAAATAATAAATAAATTTGTAATTAGTCAACAGGAGAGTTTGCTCAATATGGTGTAGCACGTAGGACTGCCTTGAAGCTCCAAGGTTTGGTCTTGAGCTTAAGTTACTCTGTGTATTCTTTAAAAAAAAAAATTATATATATGTATATGTATTTATGTATGTGTGTGTGTGTGTGTGTGTGTGTGTGTGAGCTCATGTATTGGTATACTGTAAGTTATATATCTTAATCTTTTCAGATTTCTTCATTGGTTTAAAAGGGTGAATAAGTGAAATTCAATAAGCATATACTTTTTAATAAGCATCTTAAGTTTTAAAGGGCACAGCTGTGTCGAGAAGTGGCTAGTTAGTCAGTATCCATTGACTGGATTGACTTGACTTGTGAATTTTGGAGTAGTGTTGACAATAATAATAATAATAATAATAATAATAATAATAATAATAATAATAATAATAATAATGTTGATATTGTTATGAGCTTCTAGTTGCTCAACGACTCCACTGAGACTCACTCCTCAGGTCAGGTCACACAATTCTCCTCCCTGCAGAGGGACAAAAAGCCACAGCTTGGTGCAGAAAAGGCTTTGAAAATGTCTTCAAGGACCTTCTACCACTCCCAACAGCAGGTAAGAGAGAGGCAATGAAAGAACATCTGAAAGGTATTTGATGTTGCCTAGGATAGATTTTTGCCACAAGGGCTACTGTGGGAGAAGAAAAATCGATGGGACATGTCGGGGGAACTTCACGTGCTCACTAACCTGTGACGGACCCTTGACTCCCTACTGGTGGGAATCGTAGGTGTCACAGCACACAACAGCTTGATTTAATTATTTATTTATTTTTTAAATCCAGTATTAAGCCAGAGGAGATCTACAACCAGCGAGGTGACAGACAACAATTTCTTTAAAGGTGTACTTATTTTTTCACATGACCGTATATGTTTCATTATAAGGTATACACTTAAGCAGGAAAAAAGGCCAGTATTCTTGTTTTTTTTTTGGGGGGGGGGATCTCTTTTCTCATATATAATAGGGTCCACTAGAATAGAAACTATAGATAATGCAAATTTTTAATTTGCTTCTGTAAAAAATATATATATATATATATTTGATTTTAAAAAAATTTACAGTGCTTGTGAGGTACTGTTCATTCTCAGCTCCATCAATATGGAGGATTACGCATCAAACTGTAAGACATATCCAATAAATGAGATTGTTGGCTATTTGTTGGGTCAATCCTCTGAGGATATACTCAGCACATGTAAAGAACACGTGTAGAACATTAACTAACTTTTTCACATAAACCCTTATCATTCCAATGTCTTGACGTTATATTGTTCCATGACAATCGGTTTTGTAATAAAATGTGTGTATAAAACACATTTGTATAAAAGTTGTATAAAAGCGTATAAAAGTTGTTCACTCAAGCATTCACTCAAAGTTATTGTGAATTAACTGAGGACTCCTACTTAGACATTTTAGCGGGTAAAATATGACCAGAATTAAAACATCAAATCATACACACCAACACTCACGTGCACACACGCCAAGCTGTGAGGCCCATTTTAAATTGCCAGGCCATCAATGCGGATAGTAGGTTGTTTAACAGATGTGCAGGCAGGGGTGGGGGGGTAAGAGTTGGGCTACAGGCTGCAGATTGCATCAACTCACTTCAGTGCATTCAGAAATTAAGCTGATAGATTTTTTTTATGCAACTGAGACAGTGAGTAGAGATCAGTGCACGCACTACGACCAACAGGGCTGGCACTCGGCGCAGGGATCAGAGATTTGGGATAACGGCTGGTGGAAAGGAGACGGAGGAGAGGTGGAGAGAAATGAGGCTAGAGTAGGATGAAGAGTAATTTGCCAGCCATACACATACACACGTACAGTACATCACACAACCGTTTGGCAGACCCAGACAAACCACACTTGGGAGGACAGCCATGCAGGAAGGTGGAAGGAGAAATGGAAAGAGCTATTAGTCTGTTGGAGAAATGATGGTGAAAGAAATAACTGAGAGAATAAAAGCAAATGCAGGATGAGGAGCAACAAGAAACCTAGAGGAAGAGAGAACAACATGGAAGGACCAAATACCTACACGTTTTAGAATTGACTGCAGATGTGTGTGTGTGTGTGTGTGTGTTTGTGAGAGTATTGATGCATTACAATGTGCTTGTTGCAGAACGTATGAACCAAACTTATGCCTAAATGGAGGAATGCAGGACTCCTATAGTTAAACAAAAAATAAAAACATTCTGCTGGTCCAGAACAAAAGGAAGTGGAAATATCTCAATTTAGGCCTTGTGTAAAAATGTTTTTGTCCAAGCATTAACAGCTGGTCCTTAAATAATGATAATGAGTCTCTATTGAACACAGCATAGTGAAAATCTTTTCTTCGCAGCATGCCAGGAAGTCGGGGTCAGAGTGCAGGCTCAGCCATGTCACGGTGCCCCTGGAGCAGAGAGGGTTAAGGGCCTTGCTCAAGGGTCCAACAGTAGCAGCCTGGCAGTGCTGGGGCTTGAACCCCCGACCTTCTGACCAGTAACCGCCAAGCCACCACCCCCAAGAGCACAGTTAAATCATTGGCTAGGAAAGCTAGAATTTATCCTACATGGTTACATGTCACAGGAACATCCATATGATGACTAATTACTAGTCTGCATCTTTTTTTTTTTTTACAATCATATGCAATAAGATTTGACTTTTCTATTTCATGCAATTGAACTGTAGTGGTATGAAGAGTTTGTTGTTTCTTTTATGATTTTGTAAGTGTTAAATTACATGCATGAACACTTTAGGATGTACAGTGTTTTTTATGATGTAAAAACAACCGATCACATTCAAACTCAACCGATCACATTCAAACTCAACCGATCACATTCAAACTCATGTTAAATACTAATTAGTGTACACCTTCCATCAATTTAAGTGACTGATTACCCCCAAATAAAGTACAGCTGGTCCTATAGGATTTTCCTGACAACCTCTTAGTAACATCCAACAGGAAAAGTCACAAAGAGCTTACAAAGCAGATACGGGATCTCATTGTTGAAAAATACCAATCTGGAGAGGGTTATAAAAAAATTCCAAAGCATTGGATATACCATGGAACACTGTAAAGACAATAATCAATAAGTGGAGAAAATAAGGCATGGCAATAGAGCTGCAACAACTAATCGATAAAATGGATAATAATCGATGATGAAAATCGTTGTCAGTGAATCTCATTATGGATTAGTTGGTCTGCGTGCGGCACGGGGGAGATTTACTCGTTACGTTACTTCTGTCCTGACACCACGCATTGGAGCGTAAATACTAAAGTTGTGTCCCAAATTACATACTATACACTTACACTATGCACTATGAACTCTACCGTCTATAATGTATGAATTTTAGAAAGGTAATATCATCTCAAATACAACACTACCAGGTTTTTTACTAACCGGAAGTATAAGCCGCTTCTTAGTCGACGTCGCATGATGTCATACGCACGTAATGCGCCGCCGCCAGCTTTAGCAGATACCCAGAATCACCGACAATGACTTTCTTCACTTTACTGTTTATATACTTAGTTTATTTTATATACAAGTATTTATGCATTATTTTTAATGGATGCACAAAAAGCATGGAATTAAACTACAGTCGTAAATTAATAATATATATTCTGGTGTGTGTGTGTTTGTGTGTGTGTATGGGGTTCTTTTCAGTCTTATATAATTGGACAAACATCTGTGTAAAGTTTTAGTCAGAAGTTTATATTTGTAACACTCAGTTTGTGGATTTTATTTGAAATAAACGAAAAAATGGCACCGAAAGTCCCAACATCCGATTAATCAAAAAAATAATCGGCCAGCTAATCGATTATGAAAATAATCGTTAGTTGCAGCCCTAATTAAAACATTTATTTCAAGTGAATATTTTTGAAGTTCTTCAGAGAATATTACATAAATATCATGCACAATTAATGTTCATTTGGTTTCACCAATTTCCTGTACGTCTCATTTACTGTGATTAACTGTGTGTTATATCGGCCTCATATCAGCCAATCGGTCGTACTGCTTTCTAGATATTGGTCGACCACTACTTCTGTAATATTAATTGATAAATTAGTTTTTTATAACTACTTATGATTTATACTTCCCAGAAATGGAGTAAGAGCTAAAAGTGATTTGTAATGTATAATAGCCTGCCCTTGCAAGCTTTAATTAACAGAATTTACAAGTGTAGATTATTGACTGACATATGGTTCTATGTAAGTGAGAACTATTTATTTAAATAATAATAAAAAATTAATTTAATTAAACACTGAATTCCCTATTCCCCAATTTCAATTTATTAATCACTAATTTATTCACAAGCATTGCATAATAAACAACCTCTTACGCAAAAAAATAATTTGTCAACTGAAGATGGACCTTGGATGTAATTTCTAAGGGCTAACATTTTCAGTTATGAACAGCATATTTCCTAACGGTATGTACAAGTTGGGCTGTTATGTTAACTCTATAGTGCCTACCCATCCACTACTCAACACAAATAGTATTAAATGTTTTTTGAACAGTTCCGTAGTGCGCTTTCCACAGTGCCTCCACACTTCCACTTCCACTTGCTTAACTACGGCTCCGAAGTCGGTTTCCTTTACCTAGGCTTTACTAATTAAACACAGAACCCATTTTTTTGAGAGATGCCAGGCAGGTCCAAATCATCCTCTGTGTACTCGAGAAACAAATCATTGATGTCGATTAGACCAACAAAAAGTAGCATTTATCCTTTTCAAGCTTAATTTTAAGGCTTAATCAAAGTGAAAATATAAAAAATGATAATGTATATAAAATGACAGAATAAACCATTAATTTGGTCATTTTCTTTGCATATTGTACAGTGTCTGTGTTATTATTAATAGGTAATTACACAATTATTCATCATCAAATATAATCAAAATGCTCATTTTCCTCTTGTGGGAGAATTTACTTCCATCCAGCATCAAGTCAGTACCGATACCACCAAAAGTACACAATACTCGATACCATGGGGTGGTTTAAAATATATATATATATATATATATATTTTGTAAATAAAATTAAAAACTCCTGGAGGACATCCTTCTTTGACTCATACTGGCAAAGAGAGAGAGAGAGAGAATATTTTAGTTATCAAACACTCTCTGACAATGACTAATAACAAGTGCTAAGGTGTACAGAGTTATACTCTGAATGCAAGCATTAGTTTAAATTCACTGATATGTTTACAGGCCAAAAAGATTTATTAAAACCATAAACAGTTCAATAATTATTAGTGACAGTAGGCTACATGTTGCTGACAGGACATGGGCTGAATGGCGATGCATGGTGGCAAATTTGAAAACCCATTAGGTAGTTTATAACATTTCAATGTCTTAGCGTCGTTAGCAAATAACAGGCTATTGCTAACAGTACATGGAGTATAACGTTAGCTGGCTTCATGGCAACAATGCCAGCTGCCTTAAACAAACATACTATACTACCAGTCTTTCAGGTGCTTCGCCAAATTCCAGGTGTTTCCTCACTTTTTTTGAAATGAACGATAGCATCGGTTGCACACTGGAAACCGCTAAACTTGTTAACCTAAGCTAATCTTCTGTAGTTTTTCCATTTGCTGGTAGTTGTTGTTCTTCTTCTTCATCACTTGTGGACCGACTAAAACACTTGCGTGTATTTGCTGCCCCATCACGTCCAGAAGAATTGCAACCTCTGTACATTAATTAAAAACAGTACCAATGTTACTGCAGTAAAACAAGTACCGTCATGTTTTAACAATGTTGGTACAGACTTGGTACCGAAGTATCTGTTCTCATGACATTCCTACTTCCTATCGTATAGTATCTTATCCTAAACTACTAAAAGAGATTCTATCGAGGCGTACAGAATGCTAGACAATGACTGATGAAGTGACCTACGTATATCTCAACATGGAGACAGTTTACCTTAGTGTTTTGTTTAACTTAGTGACCATGTTTACATGGACAGCAGTAATCTGATTATTCACCTTATTCTGAATAAGACAATATTCTGATTAAAGTATTTACATGAGTCACATTTAGAATATTCCTTTTATGTTCCCGTTTTACATATTATAGAACATAGATCGATTAAGGGCACACTGCATTACGTCACACCATACGACGTTCACTCCAGAATTTCATGTCTCGACGGACAGTTCGTCTTCATTATGGTACCGTATACAGTTTTGGGTGTTTTTATTTAAAATTTTACGGAAACTTCGAATGCAGTTAATTATTTTTCATGCTATACGTGCTAATAGACGACTGCTTGAAGCGGTGGGCTGCGTCCCAGACCGGGTACTTACCTACTATATAGTAGTAGCTCAGATACGTGTATTTCTCCTACTATACAGCAGGGTACGTGGCTTCGGACGCAGCCGTGCTCTCTTGTTTGCCGTCAAACGGTGGAGCGCTGCTGTGTGTGTACGTGTCCTGTCACAAAATGTGGCGAAAACTCCCACACTACGTTAATAGTGTGATTAAGGTGTGTACATGTCTATAATGCACTTCCATAATGCAACTAAAACAGGAATACTCCACATGACCTAATTCGATTTGTGTTTACTTCGAGTATGACCTTAATTGGATTAAGTTAATCAATAATCTCTGTTTACAAGGTAGTTTCTTAATCAGAGTATCGTCTTAATCGGGTTAATATCGGATTATTGTTGTCCATGTAAACATACTGACTGTCAAATTGATGCAATGATGTGCACATTAATAAGGAACTGAAATGTTAATCATGACACACTAACTGTGAGAAACTGTCACCTAGGGTGATGGATTTTAAAACTCATACTGGCCTGATCATTTGCCGAGCACAGAGAGAGAGAGAGAGAGAGAGAGAGAGAGAGAGAGAGAGATAAAGCACAGTAGAGGGTCGTTAATAACCTGCAGCCAGCCATTCGCCGTATGTCCACTTCCTCTCTGTCTCTCCTGAGCAGCCTGTATCAATTAAAGGAGAAACGCATGAGAGGCCAGGCCTAGCTCTGATCTGCTTTGTCACACAGCAGCCGCTTTAACTGCCACTGCCAACTCGTGTAGAACCGGATGGCAGAACACTAACTTATTTAAGGGTGTGATTTATTAGACTAGGTTTTCTGAAGTGAGAGAGGACAGGAGGAAAGAGAGGGAAGAAAAGATTGTTTGTTCCCTTATCTATTCTTTGAAATGTGGTCAGGAGGAGGCCTTGTTGTTCTCTTTGTCTCTGTGTGTGTGTGTGTGTGTGTGTGTGTGTGTGTTTGATGACAGACTTTAGCTTATTATTCCCCTCCCTACACTCAAAATGCAGTAATTGCTATCAGGCTTGATATCAGAGCAGATACACACAGCAAGATCTTCACCCCTCTTGCCCACCACGGTCACGCACAACCGAACAAGGTCATCTGTTACTGTGGGACAATACAGAGACACACACACACTCTCACTCTCTCTCTCTCTCTCTCTCTCACACACACACACACATACACACACACACAGACACACACACACAGCAAGCTTGTGACTGTGTGAAGGGCCGTTTGGATGCTGCTGGAAGGAGCTGCCTGCGTGTAATGATGATTTATGCACACAGACACTACCCAGTCGAGTGGAACGGCATCATTTACACAAACAAACATGAAAAAGCTACCAGCTATATTCACATTTTTTCT